>CM075029.1:14994110-15027397 GCA_037576675.1 Pangasius sanitwongsei | reverse complement strand
TTATTTCAAATCCACTGTGGTGGTGTATAAAGGCAAAATCACAAAAACTCTGTCATTGTCCAAATACTTCTGGACCTAACTGTACACACACACACACACACACACACACACATATAACTGATATTATTCATTATTTTCGTTATACAGATAGAGCCAATTGATTGACATTTTATAAGCGTGAATTGGCCAATCACAGAGCAGGAGGCGGGATTTGTCGAGGGGAAAAAAGCGTAACAACGTCCTGGAAGGAGGAAGTGATGTGCTAGACGCGTCACACAATGTAAATGGGAATTAATGGGACGCGACTTTCACGTTTTGTGTTTTAAAAAGCAAATACTCGGTTAATCTGGGAGTGGCGAGTCTCGAGTTTCAGGCTTTCAGTATGAGAAACTGCGTTTATCGTGTGAGGAGAAAGTGTTTGAAGATGAAAAAGGGGAAATGTGTGTAGCAGGTGTGTAGCTAGCTGGTCAAGTTAGCTGAATGAAAGACTGAGGTAAACTTTAGGCTCGACACCAAACCGCGGTGAGGTACAGATCCTAGTGTCAGGTGCGAAATAAGAAGTAGGCTTAGTAATTTGTCAGCTGTGAGGAAAAGAGAGGCATTAGCTAGGTTGCTAGGTCGCTAACTAGCATATTGTTTAAGCAGTGAAGAAGGAAGAGACTGCTTTGTGTAGTTATTCAGCGCGGTTATGGCACACAACCACGAAAGTTTCTCAGACTCAGGTCTGGTCGCTGAGCTGTCCATTTCTTTCCATGATGAACTCACGGCGAGCATCCAAAGCGCCTTCGGTGTCGCTGGAGAGCTCGCGGTGGCCGAGGTGTCCAAACTGGTCGGGAAAGCTTTCCGCGATGTCCGCGATCAGCTGCACAAAACCCTGCTGGCCAACCGGAACCTCCAGACGAGGCTCAGCGTGGCGCAGACGGAGCTGCGCACCGCGCAGAGCCGCACGCTGGAGACGCGGCAGACGCGCGACATCGCCGTCAACACGAGCCCGATTCTGTCCGAACCACGAATCGATTCCCCGCTGGACGTCAAAGAGACGCATGAAGACTCTCTCAGTGACTCGAATCCCCGTCGCGCGGAATCGTTTCGCGGAATCGAGTGCGCACAGGATGTTAAACCGAATCTAACAGGTGATCAGTCTTCACACCACTTACAGGAGACTGGAAGTGAGCTCTTTAACTATTTAACAGTCTATTTGTTGTTATGAGAGTTTCAAGTCAGACAAAAAAAAAAAAATTTTTAGGATTGTGCGATTGTGCATATAGGGTGATACTTTTGAATTTCAACTTTCTCTAAGCTTCCATTAATAACACAAAAATCCACCATCACATAATGCTTTTCTGAAATCCTCATGTGAAGAATTCAGAATATCTTATTCAATTATATCTTGCTTCTTAATATTTAGTCAAAACTGACTGAAACCCATTTTTCAAGACATGGGAATATGGGACACATTTTTTTATTTAATCATCAGACTCATTTAAATTTGAATTTAGTTGAAAATTTATTCTTGACAGTAAATAAAAAAACATTCATCTTCTCTGAATTCATCAGCATATAATATTGTGTATATACACAGTAGACTCTACAGATGACGGCATATTAAGATGTTGGCCTGAGTAATATTCTGTAATTTCTCACTGTAGAAGTAACAATAACGTGGTTTAGAAAATCTTAAGTATTTTCCAAAAAGTCACAGTAGACTGACAGGTAGGTAATATTTTATAAGTCATTTCTCATTCATTTTATAATTTCTCATTTCTCAACATAGTCAATCTCTAAAATTATAGGAATGCTGTTCATATATAGGAGCATATTTCTTTTGGATGCTCCTTTTAGGGATCGCCACAGCAGATCATTGGTTCGCATATTTGGCACAGTTTTTACGCCGGATGCCCTTCCTGATGCAACCCTCCCTGATTTTATCCAGGCTTGGGACCGGCACTGAGAGCGCACTGTCTTGTGCACCCCCAGTGGCTGGGGTAGGTTCCCTGGCCGGGAATCGAACTCGGGCCACGGCGCTGAGAGCGCTGAAGCCTAACCACTAGTCCTCCATGGACCCCTCACAGGAACACAGTACACTAAGAAAAATTTATGCATGTAGTATGCAAGTATACTGCTATGCAAGTAGTAGGCCTAAGTAATATTCTTTATTTCCCACTCTGACTTATTCCCCTGCTTATTAAGATGTTTAAAAAAAAATCATTTAAATTAATTAGTTTACACATTTACCATTATGAACATAATGTTTGTGTTGGTATGAATATAAACTCAGGCCAAAATAATGCACAGCGTAAATCGCATTTAAATAGGGCATGTATACTTGCAAATTGTTAAAATTTAAAAAAAATAAAAATTAAAATTGCTTAAGCTTGTGAAAAAAATGCGTAAGCGCTCAACAGCAAAGGGGCTGTGGATAATAAAGTGCAAAACCACCCAGATGGACAGATCAAGCAATATCAGTTGGCTCAACAGAAAAGTGACAGGTGATAGTTGATAAGGCGGACAAATTTGGCTCCGGTAAAGTGAAAGGCTATTATATTTATATGTTTGCTTGTCTGTGTATAAAATTGGCTTTGTTCTGATATAAACTGGTCATACCCTGGCAGCCATGCTGCCGCCCTGTTTGATGTAACCTAGTTTCCAATTTCCAAAAGTCTGGACGATGCAGCTGGTGTATCGGTCATGAGCCAGTCTTGTGCATATGATGAATTCTGTTTGTATCATTTGGGTTACAGCAGCAGGGATCAAACGCACCTCTATTCTAAGAAGTTGTTTCCTTAGCTAAGAGTGGAAATGACTGAATTATTTCATCTTAATATTTTATCTCTAGACATAAAAGAGGACCATCATGCCATCCAGGAAAACACTTCGCATTCCGATCAGGCCTACATTGGGGCGGCAATGGTCCCTGGAGCTTCAGGGGTCCAGATAAAGGGCTGTATGTCCTTTGAGTCTGGTCATGCAGCAAAGTTGGAGGAGGCTGATCAATGCGCTCACCCCAACTCTGATGCCGAGCAAGTGTTTAGCTCAGATTCCCTCTCAGTGGCCCAGTCAAAGTTATTGGAGGACTGGAGACCTGAACCACTGCAGCTTCAGAGCTGCCAGTCAGACTCATATGCTTCCTCTGGCAGTTCCGTTCTGGGTAAGTTTTAGTGTAAAGCACAGACACGCTGCTTTACTTGTCTTAGATTGTTGCTAAATTCTAATAGTATTGTGTTTGCTAAGTTAATCAGAAGTTTCCATACAAATGGCCCACTCTTTTGGAAGTCAAACTTGGTGTAACATGGAATAAACTGTGGAAGTTTTGTGGGACAATGTGGGACAATTTGTGGTGCATATGTGGGACAATGATTTTCCTCAACTTTTTTGTCTTGCTTCCACTGTCCCTGTACCTTTACATCATTGGTGTAACTTAATGCCCGCATTATGATCATTAAATAGTGAGATAAGGTGTACATATTGCCTAGTTGCCTAGCAAGTGTTACATCTTTAGCCACTTAATCATAACGTCTGTTTACCATCCCATGTCAAAAGTATGAATTCACAAGTTCCATTTTCACATGTGTTCAAGCAGGGGTTTTTCTTTATACAGTTATATGATCTACTGTGATATTAAGCAGGTTTTATTACAAACCCTTCAAATTGCAGTCATTAACCCTATGTTCAATTTGGGGGAGGTAGCCTATTTAAACAGCATTTATGAGCAGCATTGCACAGTCTAGAGAGAATAGTGTTATGAATGCAATGCTTATGATGTTATTTTCGAGTTAAAATGCTGCTTAACAAGACAAATCTAGATAAACCTGCTTTTGTTTTGAAAATATCATATCATAATAGACCTTGATATAAAAATGTAATATAATGTATAATCTCAAGTAACCCATTTTTTGTTCTTTGCCTGTCTGGTAACCCCAATAGCCAATCCCTCTCTCTTCCAAGGAGACCTTCCAGGTATGGACTTCCTTGCTTCAGCCTCTTCCAGCCAGCCAGACGCGTGCCACGCACCACTCTCCCGGAGAGATGCCTCCTCCCTAATTAACCCTGCCCCTAATCCGCTTTTCCCCATTCACAGCTCTGGACAAGGGCACACCTTAAGCCAGTCCTTTTCTATGCCGGAGGATGTGCGCAAGTATCGCAGTGTCTTGCAGTCCAAACTTGTCAGCCATCAGCACAAAAGTCCAAAACGCAACTTGTATCCACCTGGGCGAAGTCCGTTTCGCTGTACACAGTGCGGCCGAGACTTTAACCGCATGGAGCACCTCAAGATCCACCAAAGGATCCATACAGGCGAGAAGCCATATGCTTGTACAGAGTGCACTGCACGTTTCAGACACTCGTGGGCACTCACGCGCCACTTCCGCATCCACACAGGCGAGAAGCCGTATTTGTGCACACAGTGTGGGAAAAGCTTCCGGAACTGCGGTGGGCTACGCTTCCATCAGAGGACACATGCCCGTAGAAGTGGCCTGACAAACATTAGACCAAATTTAGAAAGTTATGGGAAGGCATAAGGGAAAGCTTCTCTTTGGCTTCAGCCATTTTCAGGTCACTCTAATTTCTCAGCATTAAACACAAGTTTACTCGTATGAACATAACTATTCCATACAAGGGAATGGTACTATTGATATGTAATGCACCAAAATCTTATGACTCATCCACATTAGCAAGAAGAATAGTGACAGTGGAATAATCAAATTGTATGGCATAGTTTGAATTAGGGCTGTGTTTCTGGCCAGGATGAAAGGTGGCAAAATGACAATCGCCAAATTAAGAATGAATTAAGGTGTTACAATTATTTTACAAATTTATGAAACTGACACGACAAATCCGAGTGCAGTAGATTTATTGGATCAAATATATGGTTGTGTGGTATCCCGCAGTTCTCTCTTAACTTGTGTATATTTGTGTTGCATTTATGGTTGAAGACAAGCTGTGTGGATTTATGCTGCCTTTTTCTTTTTGTGACTTGGGTGTGGTGTGGTGTGTTGTTTTGTTTTTGCTTTTGACAGATTGACTTGTGAAGAAAATTTGAGTATGATCAAAAAGTGGATTTCTTTGGTCATGGTTTTCTGAAACCAGTGAATGGATACCTGGCAGCAGTTAATTGCAGGAATATGACATTTCTACAGTGTATGCTGTTATACTGTTGTGATCGAGTGGTTTGATATGTGACCAGGAGGAGCAGGCAGACATTTTACTGTTCACTCTTTTAAAGCTGCTTTAAGTGCCTGACAACAAAGAGTTGACTTGAAATGTTTCCCTGTATCCAATGTGAATTTGTCTCATTCCAGATATCCTAGATATCACAACACTGGAATTAAAAAGAGTCTCTGACTGACCTTTAGTGGGATTTATTTATTGGATAGTCCATACTGACTTCTAAAGAGTTTCCATATATATATATATATATACATTTATGTGAACAGACATTCTGTAAAAAAAAAAATCAAAAGATGGAAAGCAGGTAAGTTTTGAGTCAGAATATACAGTGTTTCCATCACTGCAGAATAATTGTTAGTTCTGAGCTTACAAAAATATTTTGTTTTGAATAATTGTGAATATATTTGATTGCTTTCTCAGGTATGCTGATCTGTCACTATGTTTAGATTTTACCTTTATAATATTTTATATACAGCTGTGAGAGATCTCATGTGTCCAGCTCGTCAGGTTCGAAATCTCTGCCGTGCTGCTCTGGGTGCGGAGCAGGTCAGGGACCAGTACATGTTTGTGTCTTTTGCGCACTCTTGTTTGATCCTTAGGCAGATAAAACAGTATGTATGCCTGCACTGTGCACAATTCACATACTTGCACCCTGACTGGTGCATCATTACACTGTGACATTTGGGGCAGGCTCGGAAAAGAGGGCAGCCATACACACAGCTGTTCAGATCCGTAACTTGGGCACAGGTGAGCAGCATAGAGACAGCCTGGCATGACTTGTTGGTACAGGTGCCGTCAGGGCAAGGGTACAGGCAGTGCTCACACAGTGGTGTGGTAGAGCACTGTGGCCACTGCAGTAGCGAAGTGGTATGTCCTGATGGAACCACTGCAGGGTTCAGGAAGGAGGAACACTTTAGACACTGTAAATCAGACAAAAATTCATTAGAGCAGTGTCTTTGTTGCCTTTTCCTTAGATCTCAGAAATACACATCAGCTCTGTCACACCAGAGGCTATTTGGAGCACTTTCCCTTGCAACATCATTAATTGTTTTGTAGATACAACTGTTGTATTCTAAAGTCTGCATTTTTTTTTGTCTTATTCAAAAGAAAGTGAATTTTTACAGCTGCTATAATGTAAGTGATAACAGGAAATAACTTGTTTCACAGACATTCCACAACATTACATGTAACTCTAAATGGTTACAATGTACTACATTTCATTCTTTAATAATTGGAAATTGTAATGACTGGCAAATTGCTGTAGTATAAGTGGAAATAAACACTTCAGGATGTGCAGTTATAGGAAAATAATCAACATTGAATCCCAACCAATCGTTGATTATTTTTCCTATAACAGTATGCAGCCAGGTTCCTCTGCATGAGTTTGACATTTTCCTGTGATAAGTCACATAATTTCAATTTGTCAGTTTGTGCTGTGAATTATTTGTAATAATTATACTATAAAAAACTGTCTGGAACTCTTAACAATTCTCCCTCTGGTTGTCCTTCTGGGGCGAGCCCTTAACAAGTATTCCACTATCAGAATGAGTTCAGAACTAAAACCATTTTTGGAAACTAAGAACTCATCAAATATTCCTTTTTAAGTGTAATAAAATCAAGCACAAACTTATGCAGGGAAATAAACTGAACACAAGTACCAACAGGCCAAGGGCAGAGATCACCATCTCTATTGTGGTACATGGGGGAATGTGAAATTTGTGACTATAAAAGCATTTCTGTCCTGCTCACCATTTTGCTGTAATCCAGCCCCTCAGGCAGTGGCAGTGTCTTCGTAGACCTGACCTTCACTGTTGTCTGTGCATAAAATGTGAACCTTATTTAAGAGTTGTGTTTGAGTGTTTAAGAGTTAAAAGTATGCACTTAAAATCTTGGGCTGCAACAGGGCTAAAAGCTAAATGCTGCTGTTGCCAGAAAGTAGTCTCTTACCTGCATTGATGTGGGATTTTCTTGGCTGGGTGGATCAGCTTCTTGTGATGAAACTTAAAAAAAAAATTATAGGTATTTGTTTGCTTTTATTTACAAACTCACTGTTATTCATTTGGATGTGCAGGATCATAGTTTCACTTTATCACAGCTGAGTGGCGTAGCATTAATAAAGCAAAAGTGAAACCTAATGTTGTTTTGGACAGCCAAAGCTTCAGTATTTATGACTGAAGAGATGAATTTAGGAATGTGTTAGACTTTTAATCTATGTTTTGGGCACTACAGTTTGGGAGAAAAAACAAAAGCACGCAATATGAAAGCCCCAGATGACAATGTGGTTAATTAATGGTTTACCAAAGTAGACTACAAGGAAGAAGAAGGGTCAACTGAGATATGGCACTCCTGGAACCGAGAGGGTTAAGGGTCTTGCTCAAGGACCCAACAGTGGCAGCTTGAACCCCCAACCTCCTGATCTAATTGCCATACAGTGTGAGAAACCAAGCATGCAAGTATATATCGACATTTTGTCTTGAAGCAAAAATGTAAACTCATGGAAATACGCATGATACCAAATATGGCGCAAGACCTAAATATGGGGTAAATATAATTTTAACTCGCCCACTATCCCTTTAAGAAAGACAGGACACTTCGAAAACATGTACCTGCTCCTCCCATTCCAGGGTCCTTTCCGTCTTTTTCCTCACTACACCGTTTTACTCTCGAGCGTCTCGTCCTCCCGCGGTGTTGAGCACCGCTCGCGCTAATGTTCATCTTCTTCCTTCTTGCTCGCAGCATGTCGAGGAGTTAAAGAAGAACCAGGTGTGTCTCAATGTCATAAAATTCACGATTGCGGGGATTTCCTGATCCATAGGATGTCAGTCTCTCAGAACACCCTGATGAGGAAAGTCCCAAAACTTTACGCACATGTTCCGCGTTGTTTATACAAATGTATCAACAGCAGTGGTTTCTTTTGCAGTCAACTAATAACTAGCGGTTTTTTTTTTTGTGTTTTCTTTTCTTTTTAAAGAAAGGAAGAGAAAATATAACCAGCTAGGAGGAAATAGGCTGCCAGAACAGGCAGTGCATTCATACCCTCAGAGGACACTTTATTAGATTAACTGATGAGAGCTCCACCAACAAGCATATTAAGATATTAAGGGGCAGGTTATTAAGCTGAGCATCACACCCATATGTGAGCCTTCCTTCCCCCAAAATGTTGCCAAAAGTTGAAAGTACGGAATTGTCTAAGATGTCTATGCTGTAGCATTACAATTTCCCTTCATGGAAACTAAAAAGCCCAAACATGTTCCAGCATGACACACAAAGTGAGCTCCATGAAGACATGGTTTGCCAAGGTTTGAGTGGAAAAATTCGAGTGACCTGCACAGAGCCCTGACTTTCGGATGAACACAGCCACGCTCCAAAATCTAGTGGAAAGCCTTCCCAGAAGAGTGAAGGTTATTATAACAGCAAAGGGGTACTAAATCTTGAATGGGATGTTCAACAAGCATATACAGTATGATTGTGATGGTCAGGTGTCCACAAAATTTTGAGCATATAGTGTATATTCTAAAGGAGCATGGCTTAAGTCTTATTGTCAGAACTGACTGAAAACCATTTTGATCGACAACATGTCTGATACCTGTTTTGTTGCAGTAGTACATATTATGTAGATAGGTATCATAAATATGTGCAAGTCATGACAATTTCAGAACCGTATAAAATGGCCAATGCAAATGCCATTTTTCCTGTCTCAAGCTTTTTTTGGTCAGCTTTCTGTCTGATGCTGACCACATCCCATTTTAATGAAACAATACATGACTTAATTCATGTCATTTCTATCAGGCAGGGCATGCTAAGATAAGTTTTGACTTTCAATTATCAGGCTGGAAAATAAATGCTTCAAAGTTTTACTGTCCCAGTATCCACGCTCTCCCAGTACATCTAATTTCACCCAATCAATACTTAACTTAAACTTTCATGATAATGAATTAATGCATGCACTAACCCTTAGCTCATCAGAAAATAATGAAGCATAGATTACACACTACACAGGTTGACATCTTGTTAACTCATTCTATTGATTAACACCATGACTTGCAGTATTAATAAAGAATGTTTACATGATGAATGAGGGTGTTTGGAAACGATGTAGGTTAACCCAAATTATATTCTGTAGTGTACATTGAGGCAATTTAAGATCCTTTTGTATTAATGTTTTTCAGGTCTAAACTCTAACCCTAGTGGAGAACTGGGGGGGACTTTGGACCACATGTTCCATAGGATTGGTGTGAGGAATCATTTGAGTCAGTCATTTGGACGCTGAATTTGTCTCTTTACTGTGTCATACCTAATCTGAAATCTCAGTTCAAATGTCGCTTGTCGTGCTGTCACTTTGTCACTTGTTGCTGTCGCAGAAATTGTAGCTAGATTGTCATTAGTAAGTACATTCAATAAGTGAATACACATCTATATGGTAAGTTTGTCATAAATTGTCCAATGAGTGTAGACACCAAATAGGTGTACCTAATAAACTGCCCACAGTATTTATCTTGTTAAAAATCTTTAATGCACACAAAACAAGTAAACATTTTGAAAACCAGTTTATATGTCTTAACTCTACCTTTTAGCAATCATACCTGACATTCCATAAAAACACCTCAGAAATACAAAGATTAATAATAAAAAAAACAGTTATTAAATGATTAACAAACTATTTTTTGCAGCATAAGCAACGGCCATTCTTTTAGGCACCCAGAACTAAATAGTTAACCCCCGTTGTCTTTAGAAATGCATTTGTATCCTGCTCTGGGTCTGGTTTCCCAAAGGTAGGATCAACTTTATCTTTGGGAGAGAAAGCCTAAAGTGTTGCTCACACTCAGTTCTTGACCCAGTTCTCAAGTTTCCTACGCCTGAATTTTCATTCTGTCATTACTGCCGTACTTCAAACCTGCAGTTGATGGCAGGATCCTGTTGTTGGGGGGTCAGAGAAACATTGCATCAGGCTGAGATTGTCAGTTTTATGATTATCTTTGTGCCTACAACTTTTTTTTGAGGCAAGAGATTCAGAGCTTCAAGTTTGCTAGTCTGTAAACTCTCCAAAATCCTGTTAACAGAAAGTTCTGGTGTCTGCGTCCGATCTTAAAGCTAGTTTGACCAGATATGTTCTCCTCACCACCCCATCCAGGGTGTCCCCCTCCTTGTACCCCGAGTCCCCTGGGATAGGCTCCAGGCTCCCCACGACACTGTGTAGGATAAGCGGTACAGAAAATGGATGGATGGATGTTCTCCTCACAGGCTAACAGTGTTATATCAGTTGGTCTTTACTCATTTAGGACAGCAAATAGTAATATGTCTGAAAATTTTCAGCACTTAAGGTTTGGTAGTTTTTAGATCAAAACTGGACATAATATTACTCCTTTCAAAGTCTACAGAAGTATACATATATTCAAAATTCCAGTAGCGTTTATTTAGCACCACTAGACTGATATTACCAATAATGCATATGGGTATGTGTGTGCTTGTCTGAATATCCTCTTATAGACAGTCTGGCTTGTAATACCTTTCATTTTTAGCTTTCATTTGCATTTTGGAAGGCAAAACTCTAAAGGGTGTGTTTCTGTTATTTTTTGAACTCTCTCAGGCTTAACACACTGTCAATAACCACTAGGTTGTGACTGATCTTCGTTGAGAAGGCCTTGCCAATTACAAGCATCCTGTAGAAGTTGAACAAGATGATAGGTCAAGGCCAAACTGTCACAACAGACAATCGATGATATCTTGGAAGAGTCTGAAAGATGGCCATCTTGAAATCAGGCCCTCAGTGTGGTCCCTGTAAAATGAGACAGAAGGAAATTAGTTGGATGAATTCTTTACAGTTGAAACATTAGTGTGTAAAGTTTGTTGGATTTAGAGAATTTGTTTAGCAATCATGCTGACCTTGTCTTTGTGTCTGCACTGGTGAGTTTGGTGCTCCACTGGATCTGTAAATATCTGCTGGCCGAGGGGACAGACCAACTCTAGATCTATCGGCTGCTCCACCTGTGTTATGGGAGCTGGAGATTTCCACCCCTCTGGTCGCTCCTCCAGTTCCACCCTGTGTTTCTGTCTTTCTGTACGCACCAGGCTGATAACAGACGGCCTGAGACTTTTCTCATTCCCTTTTACAGCCCTGTCCAGTTCTGGTCTAGAACCTGCCTCAGATCTAGAAACACAATCTGAGCTAAAACCAGAGTGCTTTTGGTGCATGTTGGAATCTCCTTGGGAATTCTCTTCCTTCTCTGAGGCCGAGCCTGGCTTTGTATCTTTCATGTGCTGCAGGACTGCCGGCTCAGGAATTGGGACATGGACTGTGCTCCCACTCCGCCTCTTTTCCTTACTTTGTGGTTCTGCTCTATTTTCCTGCATCTCTTCATTTTTCCTTCTACCTCCAAGCACCTGAGAGGGACACTGTACCCCTACTGTGTCCGTCTGTAACCCACCTGGGCTGGGCTTTGTAAGCTTTGAGCTCCAGATCTCCAGTGGAGGCACAGACAGTTGCTGGATGCAGTGGTAGAGTGATGGGTAGTCTACATATTTAAACTTGGGCACCTTCTCCTTTGGGCTGCTGGGACGGTGTGCTGGCACCTTTCCAAGTGGGCATGAGGCTAGCCAGCCCTCCAGTGGTGGCACAGATAGCTGCTTGATGCACTGGTGTAGTGAGGGGAAGTCAACATACTGGAAGCGAGGCACCTTGCAGGGAACATCTGAGTGCTCTTCCATCCTGACTCTTGTAGTGATCACTGAGTCACCTGGTTCTCTTCTGACCAGTCTAACCTCACTGTTATGCTCTGGTTGGATGGCTGAGGTGGAGAGTTTGGACTTGTCAACCCCTGCCTGAGGGAGATACCTCCGGTTGTCCATGTGTGGAAATGCAGGATGACACTTCAGTCTCCTATCAGTAGCAAAAGGGGAAACAAGAATAAGAATTGTTTAGAAGAAGATTGTAAGGTACATCTGAGTATAGGCAATTGCTAGGTTGTGTTAATAAGTTGAATTCGATAGCTTGTGATAATATGTAATATATAAATAAAATGCATCTTGTTCACTATGGTTGCAGCCATATTGGCAGCAGAGATTTCCACTGATTTTCCCTTCATTTATTCATCTTCAGTATCCACTTTATCATGGGCAGGGTCATGGTGGTTTAGAAGTCTATGCCGGGAACACTTGGTGAAAATATACATTGGATGGGATGCTAGTCCATCACAGGGCACTATTAACACAAACATTCACCCTTTGGAGCAATTTTGTGTAGCCAGTCCAACTACTAGGAGGAAAACAGAGAACCTAGGGGAAACCCCAAGCAGAGACACTCAGGATTGAACCAGGGAACTTGTACCTGTAAAGTGACAATGCTACCCCTGCGCCACTGTGTCACCCAATGAGTCTCTAGTATGTTAAAATTCCAATCACCAATCCAAGTCTTACACTGAGTTCCATTCCTTTATTTAAAATGCCATGGTGTCTCCTCTCAGTAATAGTTTGAAATGTGAGCCCACACACTATTGTGTATTTCACTATTGTGAGACTTCTCTGTTGGCGTAGATTTATTGCAGCATGTCAAGCCTACACTATCACTTACAACGATCCAACTCCATGCTCCATTTAAGTCCAGACAGCTTGGACACAAAAGGCATTTATTCAACAAAACAGTGTGAATCAGTCTGCACACAATATGCAGGCGCCACAGCACTGAGGGCAAGCCAAAGAATAACCCAATCTGAGGAAAGAAAAAAAAAGAGCATGCAAAAACTTGTGGGATCTGGTTTGAGTAGATGTGGGTGAGGAGGAATACTGAATGGCAATGATGGCTCATTGCCCAAAACTTTAGAATGTATTTAATGTATTTACTGGTTTAGAGACAGAGACAGAGAGAGAGAGAGAGAGAGAGAGAGAGTATGTGTGTCATGAGTATAAATAGCTCTGCAGGTATGAACTGAAGAAGAAAAGTAGGTCAGCCTCAGAGTGATCGCCTTCGCCAGGGGGCCCAAAACAAAATATCTGTCTCATATACTCACCACGATCTCCTGTTGTCAGCACTCTGGCAAGGGAAGTAGAGCCAAAAACACCCGATACTCCTCCACAAAAGACTGGGAGCGACCTGATGCTGGTGACCTTCTTCTGGGGACAGAGTAAAGTGTTTCAGTTTACATGAATGCATTTGTTAATGTTAGTACTGCGCTTATTTTATCAGTAACTTAATTAATTTTTTTTTCCAATTAATGTCACTTCTATAAAACCAAATGGAACACATCAATACTCCAAGGCAATGTTGAATTCAGCAGCTAATTCTAGTTTGTGGGTTTATATGAGCCTGAGATTTTATGTGTGCTGATTGTAGTGGATCTGTGATGCTGTTCATGGGTTTGGGGCAAAAAATGAGGTCACCTGACATCTTTCACTAACATATTGTGAAGGCTGTGGTTTGCTGGAGGAAAAAGTCTGCCATAACATCACAAACCATGGTTTGTTAGCAACATGTTAAATTAAGGTCTTGTGCAAGCATTTTGTTTCTGCCACATACAAACTCTCTCTGGAAATTACCCTGGCACTCTGAAAGAAAAATACACAAGAACTGGAGTTGTGCCAAGGTGAGAGGAGGGATCTCCTTGATCACACTTGGGCTGCCACCCAGACGGCTTGCTGCTGTGCTAAACAGTATGTCAGTAGAGCCACATACTATTTTAATACAGGCCTATTAATGTAGTCTGTACAGAGCTGTAACACAAGGGCAGTAGGTAATTTTTCCTTGTTGTGGTCATTGATCTGCCTGTTTAAAATGACATTTTGTAGCAAGCCAGGTTACTTTTTTTCTGAAATACCTCAGAAAGTTGATCCATTGATCCATAAACAAATAAACATTCTACAAGTAGCACAGTGGGGTCAGTGGGGAGTGTCAATGCCTCACAACTCCAAGTCTCTGGTTCAATCCTGAGCTGGAGTTACTGAGTTTCTGTGCATGTTTGTCCTGTGTTTGTGATGATTTCCTCACAAAAAATAAATGCAGTTGGGTGGATTGGCTATGCTAAACTGCCCCTAGGTGTATGTGCATGGTGTCGTGTGATGGACTGCTCCGGCTCCACTGTGACCCTAACCAGTATAATACGTTGACTGAAGATGAATGAATAAATGTTTATTTATATATTTCTCATACAATTGTGAAAACTGGACTATGGATTGAATTAACTGGCTTCACCAACACAAATGTTGTTACCCGCTGCATTATATGTATCCAAAAGTTTTTGGAAAAGAATTTTCAGCCACTGACAGGTCAAGAGTATATAAATGTACAATGATGAATGTACAAATTGTATACAGTTATTACAGTTGTATACAACTGTATGCTATATACGTAGTACTATTGTATAGTTACTATAGTGCACTATTTAAGCATAAATTGTGTGTGTGAGTGTGTGTGTGGAATTGGGTCACGCACGCTGGCCTACATTTCTAGGGTTTGTTGTCTTCTTTTATTTCCCCTCCCTGCGTTTATATTCGAGCTGACCCCGCCCTCAACCAGTAACCAAGCAACCGTCTTTTTTTTTTTTTTTTAAGATAATTACACATATTTTACAAGGTTTCCACAGTACCTGCTTATTACTATTTATATTTATTACAAATCACTCTTAAAAGCCTAAACTCTAATCTCTCCAGAGTATAATAATTAATAAAATGATTTTACTGTCCAAAGTGTTAAGTAGGATTGCAACCCAATCTGGCAACCGCTTGCGCGCGCGCTATCAATTTTTATCATTTTAATCAGTATCATAAACGTTGAACAGGAAATGACATCAAAACATTTGAAAATCGACGTGTACTGAAGCAGGCAAAGTTTATATGAGTTTGTTAAAAGATTATTTTGTTGAATAAGAAGAAGAAGTGGAAGAAGAAGCTTACTTTTTGTTTTGATATAAGTTCTGCATTGCAATTTGTTGTGATGAACAAGTTTCTGAAGTTTTACCTTCTCTTATCCTGATCTGTATAAACCCTTGGAGCGCTTGATGAGTGAGTCCTCCGTTATGCTTTGCATTGTCTTCTAAAAAACAAACAAAAAAGTCACATCTACATCTGGTGTACGCCTAACACCATCTCTTTCCATTACTCAATTAAAAACAATAAAGTAATTAATTTCGCCTGGTTTTTTTTTCTCTTTTTTTTTTCTCTTTTTTTTTTTTTTTTAAAGAAAACCAACAGCCAAGATTATTGTTTATCCACTCTCTAATACCAGACTGTCTTTTCTCACAGATCAGTTGCTTCATGTGCTGGACGCGAGTTCGCACTCTGATACAGCCCAATCATAGTTTAGTCACGTTTTCACGCCACACCCATAGAATCTGAATTTGTCCAATGAGAGGTCTCATTTCGGGTAATGGGCGGGGCTTCTGTGTCCTAGTTCTAGGCAAATGACCGCGTGCCGAGGTGGAAACGTCATCGCGGTTGTCGGAAATACAGTCCCAGTGGGATGAATGAATGTATGCAAATAGTTTATAGTTTACTTTCTTGTTTGTTTGTTTGTTTTTTAAAATAATTTAAATATATAAATACTTGTAAGCTTGTTCTTTGTGGTCGTCTGGACCAATCAGATACCTCCATATCATCCTGGAATTTTATTAGCTTATTAAAAGCAATAATCATTGTATTAGCTAACAGATAAACTCTAAAAAAAAAAAAAAAACTTCATTATAAAGGCAATAAATATCGCCAAAAGACGTCATCATGGGTGCTACTTGTGAGGTTGTTTGCTTGTTGAGTGCAGGGGTTTATGGGAAGTGTAGTTTTTCCACTGTGACTGCACTACAATAAGTAAAAGATATAAGTATAAGTAAAAGTTATCTTCCTTACCCTGGTGAATGGTATGAAGCTAGTTAAATAGATAGCCAGTCTAATTAATGTAACATTTGAAGTATTAAACATTAAAACAACAGCAATGTGTGTTTATCTACATTAACTATATAGAAAGATTTAGTTCACCCCCCTCCCCCCCAACTAACCCTGATTATAATACGCTTATAAGGGTAGTAATGGGGTGTGTGTGTGTGTGTGTGTGTGTGTGGGGGGGGGGGGGGTAATTGTAAAGGTTTCTTTGCTAATTAAGATGGATTTTTAACTTATAATAAGAAGAAAGCATGTTTTCCTGCTAAAACCAGTTTTATTTACACAGCCATCTCTCAGATTTACAGTCTGACAGTACCTACATTCTACAATAACAACTCTTTAGTAGAAAACATGGCCTACTTCAGAACCTGAAGAAACAGTAAAATTCAGTGCAGAGACGTGGCAGGTGATTCTGGAGTCCATAACAAAAGTGAAGTGGTGATAAGGTCCAAGAACCCTTTGCAAAGTTTCCCCAGCTCCATATATCAGCTTGCATGTTGTGCCTCATTATGGAGTGGATGTACAGTACATTCAGCCTTTGTCATGATAAGAAAATGGGATTACACATCACAATTCATGTACACATTGTTGGGTGATAAAAATGTTAGTAAGTGTGTGTGATAACGGGATTTTCTGTGAGGCTAAACGTCTTAATTTCATCTTAATTTCGGGCAAAGAAAGAAGTGGAAAAGCTCTCTGTGTCGGTTTTGCACAGCAAACTATAAATGTAAAGCGTCTGAATGAGTTGAGAGAATTTTTGTCCTATTCTCTTGGCTGTTTGACAAAATTTGCTATCCAAATGTGCAAACTTGGCCAACCACAACTCTGGATGTGTGTCATTACACAAGACTTACAGGAATTCTCTCCAAAATGAACAAAGTGTACTGTGTAGAAATCCAGAAAAATGAAAAAATCAGGTTCCTTTTTGCTTCACCTTAACCATTTATACTACTCTAACTTGTAAGCTTCTATGTAAACAATTTAAATAATCTTTTAAAAATCCTATATTCTGCTGACCAGGATAAAGTGGTTACAGAAGATGAATGAACGAAAGAATGAATGAATGCATTATTTGAATTCCATCCTTCAGGAATTATATATGATCAAGCAGATGCTTTACAAACAAGCATTTGGTTTATTAGTTTTTCCTCTTTTTTTTTTTTACAAAAAAAAAAAAAAAGTAAAAAGATCCACAAGTCGTAATCTTTCAGGCTTCCTTTGTCCTCTTGTCTACAAATGTATCTTCATTGAAAAATTTGATTCAAACACTGACTACAAAGCTTCACTGGATTTTTAGATATGCAATTGGTCAGGCATTGGTTAGTGTATTGGCTATGTTCTGGTTCAATATGTTGCAGAATGGCAGTGGTTCATACTGAGAGGCTGAGGCGGTTTGACATCCTTCAAAAAAATTCCACCTCCGAATGTGTGCTTTGGGAACATCAGAACGTAGTAGGGGTATGAGTAAATAATCCCCAGGGCATCTTCTTTCGTCCCACCCCATGCTGAATTATGCCTGAATCTGTTGGTGAATGCCAGAGGTCCAGTCACAGCTGGTGGAGGAAGATCAGCATCATTGCCTGTATGGCAACAAAGGAACAAGAGGTCAACTTTCAGTGTGCTGATGAACATTCATGTATTGGTTTTAGTGTTTTAGAAATAATCTGCTCCCATATGTCTTTTTTTGGGTTTACATTAGTGATGGGAATTTTGTCTCTCTTCATAGAACTAGAGTACACTGCATTTTTTCCCCCCAGAACCAGACAATATTGTTGGTCTTTGCCTATAGATCATTTAAAATTTTCAATTAAATTCCCTTGTGATTCTAAAATAAAAGCATAATATTCTGCATTGCATTTGTTAAAATATATTTAAATAAAAAAAAACAGCAAGGTGCTCCTTATATATTGACTAAACTATGCCAAACATTCCTGCATGAATATGACTGTGTACTGTAATAAGACACAGGCTGAGAGAAAAGAGTTTTCAGTGAGAGCATCACAGTATCTATTTGTCTTGTCCAAGAAAACAGCTCTTTAGACATGTGAGTCGGATGCCAATGTAAAAGAGTTGGCTCATTCATTATTAAAGAAGCAGTGTAAGCACTATACACTCTTCTCCTTCGGCTGATGACATGGTGTGTGATATTAAATTAAACTTGCGCCAAATATACAATATACAACATACAAGATATACAAGTAAGATCCATTGATAAATGTTGCAAATAGAAATAATAATGATTAAATCAAGTGTAATTTTTACTTACTACCCAACTGGACTGAGTGACCATGAGTGTATTCATTCACAATCAAGGCAATAGTTAATTATATACTAGAAACATATATATATATATATATATATATATATATATATATATATATATATATATATAAAATCATCAACCTATTTTAAGAAATTCAGCAAATTGATACTTGTGTGTCATGCAATTTTATTTTAAACTTTTTGGCACAACATTTTGAGTCACTAGAAGAGGTCAGAAATGTAGGCAGCACTGGAATGCACTGATAGCTCCTGTGTGAGCCTTCTGTAATCCGACAGGAGGCGCTATAGAACAGCAGTTCAATGAACCCTTGTGAGAAGTAACTCTATGTCCTGTCTACTTCTACATGACTTGTTTAAGAATTTCACCTAAGAGGAAACAACAGTAAATATATATATTTTTCCTATATTAAACTTTACATGGTTGCCTCAGTTTCTCTAATTAACATTTTTTTTAAATTCTATACAGATGTTCTGGTCACGTTCAGAATTAGAATGAAACTCGGAATAAAAATTAGGATCTGAATCAGAATGATAGAAAAGAGAATATTTCATTATTCATGCATAAGTGTTGCCCTAAGAACATGATTAAGAAATAAAGGTATTAAAAAACAAATAGCCTTTTTAAATTATGAAATGTAAACATAAAAAGATGATTTTGATCATCGTTTACTTCTCTATATCTCTTATTAACACTCCTGCCAGGGCTTTTGTAAAGGTTTTGATTATTAGCAAAGAAATGAATTTACTTGTATATACCTCAACCTCCTTCTTTATCCCATCTTCTTTTGCCGGTCCAGGAAGCGCTGCCTTCTGTCTAAAGGAATCTCCTCCAAACTGATGCCATGGTTACTCCCCCTGTGTGACATCACATAACACAGATATATGTTACTGTAACAGGAACTAGGATTTATAAAAGCATTGTAGGTTTGTATCGATAGAGAGGGTTTGTGTACACGTGACACTCACCCAGGAGTAAGATCTGGTGGAATGGGCAGGGGCTTGGTGAATCCGTCCTTCCCGACTAACCAAAATGTCTCCTCGACTCCCTTACCCTGATCACAAGAGATAATGTGATATATTAGGTGTTATGTAATGCAGCAGGGCATGCTGTTATAAGAAAATAATCAACAGCACGGGTATGTGTTGCACTCCAAAGTTAATTATTTTCCTCTAACAGCACATCCCCAAGTGTTTTATTACTCTTACACAACAATTTGCCAATTATTACAATGTTTAATTTATTAATTAATAACACATCATACTTTTTATCTGTTTATAGTTACAATGAATGTTGTGGAACATCTGTGAGATAAGTACCTGTTATCTCTCACATTATAAACTTGCGTTATAGCATCCCCTTTTTTCTCCCTTACTGTCCCTTATCTCTTAGTTTAATAATAAATAAATGACTTATAGTAATAGTTAATTTAAAAAAAAAACTTGTCATTTTATTGGGAAACTGGAAAATGCAAAAGCTGACACTGACTCTTTCCGTAATTGTTACAGAAAACCTTGTTATATAAATGCTTATATGTTTTTTTATGTTAAAAAACACATTTTTAAATCCATTTATTATAAGTTTTAAAAGATTAAGTCACAGTTGTTACTATAGATACAATAACGCATTAGAATGAGTGCATTACTATAAATCTTTGATTTTAATCACAGCCGTAACTGCTCTCAGAGCTGCTGTTATAGAAAATTATTGAACACCTCCTGACCAATCAGATTAAGGTTAGAGAATTCAACAGCACTGTGGTATAAAATGAGTTATGTTATTTGTATGCCAAAATTATGCCCTTTTACATGTTCATATGTAAAATAGTAAATGTGTGTATTTGTAGATACAGTATATGATGTGTGTGTGTGTGTTTATGTTTCACCTTAAGTTCCGTTTTGCCCCTTGACTTTAGCTGGTATCCAAGCTTGAGCTCTCTGAGGACATCGACTGTGCTCTGGTTGACATGTATTCTGTAAGCTGCAGGAATCTCATGCAACAAGAATGAAAAAGGCCTCCGATTAAATTTTCTTTCAAAGAAGAATGTGTCCAATAGAAGTCAGCAGTGTCTTAACATGGTCTGCCGCATTCATGTATTTAAGCGTCGCATCAGTAAACAAGGATCACTCATTCTGCAAATATGTTTGTTCTTGATTCCTGCTGTCCTTTTTTCCTTTCCTTGCACGCTTTTCTTGAGAAATGAGAAGTGCCTTCTCTGCCACATTCATGTCACCTGCCAATTCCCATGATCCTCAGCCAGTCCCTACGTCACATGCCAATCAAAGCAAAACCAGTCTGTCTGCAATCACACACACATTTCTTCAATAACCTGGACATGTAGACATTCTTTGCGAAGTCTTGCACCTGTATTTTGCTTGTGACATTTCTAAACCAGTTGCATTGCCTGTTTTGTCTAGATGGTTTTCACCTCTATCTTGTTTACCACTTATCGACCTTGTCTGTCCTAGCTCATGCATGATCACTGATCGCCTGATTTTTTTTGTCTATCTATCATTTTGAGAAATGTCTGTCTCCTTTGTTTTGGTTGTTTTTGTTTACGTCGGTTGTTTTTTTTAATAAAAGCGCACCCTGCACCTGAGTTTATCTGTCTGCAATTCACGACATTTGAATGTAAGACTGTGCAGAAGTCACACACAAGTTAATTAAGACACCTAAAATTTTGCAAAACCAAAACTGAAACTAAATTATATATTAACTAAATAAAAATATCTCTACTAAAAACTACACTAAAAACTGAAAATTAAAACAATATTAAAAAAACCCAAACTGACATAAAAACTCTAAACTCTGTAGCCAGTTTACAGTGCACTGAACAATTTGGAGAAAACATCAACATTGACATCAACTTGCTTTTCAGTGGCTTCTTATAATGTGGCCTCGCTAATAACTCTGTTGGCAAGTTGAGAGTGCAAGAGCAAAATGGAGAGTTGTGTGTGTGTGTCTTTGTCCCTGGGCCTGACAGATTCAGGAGGAGAAAGAAAGGAGAACATGTTGTGTGAGGACACTACTTTACTTTTCTACTAAAGCAGAATTTTCTTTCTAATCGGCTGATAGCCTTAAAAGCTTACAATGTGCTCTACAGCTTAAGCTCTCTAAGCCTGTCACAAAACACCCACTCACACACACACACACAAAGCCATCTGTATACTTGTAAAGACAAGAAAGTGCAAGCAATTGGTCCTTGGTTTAAATATATTCCCATGGCAGTTTTCAGAAGAGCCACAACAAATCACTTCACGCACAGCTTAAAATGAACAGTGTGATGGTTTGGAGTACTCACGCAACCCTGTGGATTCCATTCGAGATGCTGTGTTGACTGTGTCTCCAAACAGACAATACCTGGGCATCGTCAACCCCACCACTCCAGCTACTACTGGACCTATAACACACATACCCGTACACATAAATTAAGAGACTTGTTGCAATTGGCAATATAACAATAACTGAAAAAAAAAAGGATTTTATTAACAAGGCTGCTCGCAAGAAACCCTAGGCAATTTTAATTTTACATACAGATAAGTATAAGCTGAACTGCAGTACACATGCAGTTCAGGCTACTTTACGTTAATGGCATTGCAGTAATGTACTCAGGAATGGGGACCTGGTGCCTAATTGGATGAGGAAGCTAATTGGATATTGCCTAGAAATGGTGTCTCACTCCAAATGCCTATCCATCAAAAGATGAAAAAAAAACCCCAAAGTTTCTGAGTTTTGTAAATGCTTAATGATAGGATACCCTGCCAGTCAAAAGTTGTAACATCCTATGTACTAAAAGTGATACACCTTATTCATAAATGGCATGCATTGATATCAAGCCCAGTATTTAACCCTTAAATGGCTCCCAGGAGCCATTGGTAGGTCCAGACCTACATTCCTTACTCTTGTAATTACATCCATTTTGAGATTAGTTTTTGTATAGTTACCGAATAATTTATATATTTATGACTGCTAAATACATGCTGTAGAAGGAATAACTGAAAAATAAAAAATAATAAGACTCTAAGGAGCTGCTCAATCTTTCACATTTGGAATTATTTCAGTGACCATTACCGGACAATTATATAGCATATGTAATTTATAGACAGAGAGAAGCTGAAATATAAACCTAAAGACTTCTGATTTATAACTGAACCCTGAGATATTATAAGCTGCAATCAATAACTCTCAATAGAGTCAGCACAGCATTACTTATTGTAAGTGGATGTGTAGTGTTGTCTTGCTTGATGTTTGGACTTTTTTTATGGATGGCATTGTTTGCATGAAGTTTCAGACCTGTTATGTCTTTCGGTTTGTGTATGAAACCAAAATAGTGACTAACCAGAGTGGAGTCCAATGCGGATTTTGACTTTGACGCTGGGCATGTGTCTCATTTTGAATGTGCCGATGCAGGACAGGATGTCCAGAGACATGTTCGCCATCTCGGCCGCGTGTCGGTTGCCGTTGCGGCTTGGAACTCCTGATGCCACCATGTACGCATCACCAATGGTCTCAACCTGTCAGTCCATAAAGCATTGAAAGAGATGAAGAACACACACAGCACTACTCTCAAACATGTTCAGTCAAATTCAAACATGCACATCTACATATATTATACATTTATCTGCTAGATAGTTCCAACATAGGTCCAATCCCAGAATGCCCCACTGTTGGACCCTTGAGCAAGTTTATAAAGTGTCCATCAAAATCTGCTTTGTAGATATATATTCTATTTTAAATAATGTATTTGCTTCTTGTGGCAGTTCCACAAAAATGTCATAAGCCAACAAAAAAGACAGAGGTGCTTGCACTTTTACAGAAAAGTCCAGACTTAGTGCATATGCAAATTGTAAACACATCTGATCCTAAACGCCCCAGCCTCTTCCTTTGTAACATGGCCTAGAACATGATTGGCTGATTTGGCTCTTTGATTTTATGTTGCAATAACTCTTGCCTCTGTCATGGTCAATCCAATGACATTTCAACTATTCCTCTTTCTCAATAAAATGCTACAAACCCATTGTTTCTGCATTTTGAAATACCTACAACCTACACAGTCAAATTAATATCTTTGAAAGGATAAAAAATTATTTTACCAAGTTTAGGATGACCTTAGCAAATGCATTTAATAAAAACTCTCAACCATGCCACAGAAACGACAAAAAGGCTGACCCGAGTGACAAAGATTATTTAATTAATTAGGTTATAAAGTTAAAAAATAGGTCTTTGTTATAATGTAGCAATACCTTGTAGACATCATGCATGCCAATGATAGAGTCAAACAGTGTATACAGGTCATTTAGGAGGTCCACCACCTCGATGGGCTCGCTCAGGGCTGAGATGGTGGTAAAGCCCACAATGTCACTGAAGTACAGCGTTGCCTCTGCAAAATGCTCTGGTGTCACTGGCTTCCCTTTCTTCAGAGCCAGAGCAACAGACCTGGTTGCAGTGGGAGAGAAATAAAATGACAGAGTGAATTTATAGTGATTAGCTCTGGTGTATGTGGTTTTGTGTGTCTGTGAGTGAGAGAGACTGACTTAGGCAGCATCTGGGCCACAAGGGCATCCGTTTTCTGTCTCTCCACTTCCAGCTCCTCTGTTCTTTCACGGATCAAGTCCTCCAGATTGGTGGAGTATTGCTCCAGCATGCGCAGCATGGAGTCAATGATGTTGGTCTTTTTTCCTTTACTGATGGTCTTAAACTGCACCGGCACAAAAATGCACAGACGTTCATGACACAAACATAGAATGACAAGAGACAATCATATGAAAGAAGCTTATGAAAATATTAGTTGTAGTACGTGTACACACAAAAAAAACAATTGACAGCCAACATTGCAATGCTGTGTGTATTTGCTTGTGTGCACATACATGGGTATTTGTGTCATATATAGAAGGAATATAAAGAGTTGGGGTGGTGTGATGAATCAGAATTACTGTTACCACCACCCTGTTTATTTTTTTTTCCAATAACCACATGTCTCAAAGTGTTTTAGTTCTTTTATACCACAGCCAACAATTTAGCCAACAATTACCACTGTCTTATTAAAGAATGGCACACCATACTTTATTTCTTTAATAGTCATGTTTAATGTTGTGGAACATCTGCAAAACAAGTTAGTTCCATTATCATTTACATTATAGCAGCTATAAACAATCATTCTCTCACCAGGCTTTTTTTTCTCTCTCTCTCTTGTGAAGTCAAAAAAATTGTCATGTTACTGAGAAAGGTGATGTGGTATAAGCTAAAATATATAGCATACATCTTGAACGTGTGTGTCTTCCTGTCTGCAACTATAGGTTCTACACTATATACGTGATCTCTTCTCATGTTTGTATGTATCTCTACCTGTTTGAAGATATCCTCAAACGAGGGTCTCAGCTCTGGATCTTCGCTCCAGGCCTGCTTCATGATCTGAATTACCTCCAGTGGAGCCTCGTCCATTGATACAGAGGGTCGGCAGAGAGGAGGAGGATTGCGTACTTTATCTATGATCTCTGCACACACCACAACCATACGTACATTTTAATAGTATTTACAGACAGCGTCTTCTAGTGACTCATACACTCAAAGACTTGCACTTGCCAAAAGCTGCTTTGTGACAATGTCTATTGGTAAAACCGCTATACAAATAAAATTGAATTGAGTGTATAAGTGTGTGAGACCTTTCGCAGGCATGTCCAGCATGCAGAAGGGAGCAGAGCGAGAGATGACCTCCTGCATGATGATGGCAAAGCTGTAGACATCGCCCTTGTACGTGCCCTTGTTCATCAGCATCATACTCCTCAAGAGCTCTGGGGCTGTCCATAACTGATCTGCAGACAGAGAAAGATGAAGAAGTGTCCATCAGACATGTAAATACATATGCACAGTCACATTCTGCAAAGTCAGTCTGCATGTTTATTCCATCACATCTAAAGGAGCATGCTCAGGCATCATCTTTATTCCACCAACAATGCAGTGACAAGTATTTAATTAGCTGCTTGCACCAACTATTCTAGTAATCATTACAGTATTTTAGTTGAGATCAGTTTGTTTTTTCCATTTCAAAGATGCGCATGGCCTGGGGCCAGCACCTTTTGGCTATGTATCCACACATCCAATTCTTACCTTCTGCTGTGCTGTCATCCTGGGTGATGTTTAGGGAGCTCATGATTTTGTTCAAACCATAATCTGTCACCTTTAGAACAAACCGCCCATCCACCACACAGTTTCGAGACTTCAGACGACCATGAATGATACCCCGATTATGCAGATACTTCATTCCCTGAAAGACAATGAGGGATAACAGACCAAGGACAAAAGAAATACAGACATAAGTGTTAAAAATGATGTGATACATGTGAAAAGTTAACTAATTTACGGCACTATGGAAGCTACATTGCTACGTGCTAAAGTTAGGCTAGTCTTGCTAATCATGGCCAAAGGCGGCAGACAAACATTTACCTCAGTAGATGAGATATAATTGTTAAATAAAAATAATTTTAGTGGGAGAATTTTAGAGAATGATTTATAAACTGATTAGAAGTTAGCAACCACAGCCTGACTATAGCCTTTTTATTTATTAAGACAGTGTTTTATTTAACAGATTGTCTTTTGTAGTGGATGAAACCAAGAGAGAGAGAGAGAGAGAGAGAGAGAGAGAAAATCAAGCATCTTTTATAAGCACCAAATACCAGTACATTTTATGTTGTGGCTTACTTTTTATTTATTAGGTATCATAATTTATTTGTATTCGTTTTTGTAAAATAGAAAATCTCTCTCTCTCTCTCTCTGCTTGTCTTACCCTGATCAGGTCCATAAGCAGGGAGGATTTGAACATCCAATCAAGTCTCATTTCTTCGTTGTTAAGTAGGTCCTCCAGGCTGCCTCTTGTGCAGTGTTCGGTCACGATGCCGAATATCCCCGAGTCCAGAAACAGGCCCACGAACAGGTTTAGGTTCTCCTGACGCATATCCCTCAGCTGCCGATGCAGAGAGAGATCTGTAAGCCTTCTACTCTCACTGTATGTCATTTATCACTCATTATCTCACCAATTGCTTATGCCATCTGTTCTGCCTTCCTTTCACTTGGTGTCTCATTGTTATCAGGTCACTGATTCATTAATTTCATTTTGCTCTCTCTTTCTTTATCTCTTACCTTAATGAAAATGGATTGTGTGCTGTCACTGATCTCTGTTACTGTTTCTCCATTATGGCATTTCTTCAACCATACCCAGTCACCCTGCCAACACACATTTAAACAGCACACAGACGTTTGTCGGTATAGTGTCTACACTCTTAAGGATAAAACACCTTATTAAAAAACACCTTGCATGTTTTCTATGCATACATTTTCCAGCAAGTACAATTTCCTGTATTCACACACCTCAAACACAGCCACATTGGAGATTTCGGGGGTGGATGTGAAGTAGCTTCGTCCTGAGACGGAGTGACGAGGTGTTTTCTCATCTAACTGACTCTTCATCACACCGTCTTCATTTAGCTTCTATAGACAGATTGAAAGTAGTTCATCACAGACCTACCTTCTGACTGATAGGCAAGTCAAGTTTATTTATCAATTGCACAGTCTGCTAAGACATATGTACATTGAAATGCTTTTGGCAAGGGTAGAGTAAGCTGCTCATGTAACAGAGCATGATACACACACACACACACACACACACACACAGAAAAGGCAAGCACATAGACAAGTAAATACAATAACAAAGCACAAAGATAGATATAAAACTGATCTTTTTGCACACAAGGGAGAGTTCAACATGGTCAAAGTGATTTTAAACATGGTAAAAGTGAGGATGAAATGACTACAAAAGTAGGACAGACCAATAGGAGAGATACAGAAAGCAAAAAGACAAAGAGCAGAGGTAGAGTCACTCCGGTATGGTATTACTAACCCTCTTGCTCAGTTGCGTGTTGATAAAGACCAGGTCATCCAGTGTGAGCACTATCTTCGATGGGGTTGAAGCACCTCCCCCTCCAAACCCTCCCAACATACCCAGCTGTCCCGTCATCCTACATACACAGAAAAAGCAAAATATATCTCATAACTATGAAATGTCTAACAAACCAAAATACAGACAAAAATGTGAAACTCAGGATGTACGTGTTAGGAATCACTCCCACTATTTCCAAAAGAACAAATAATTATCATAGTCTGTAGCAGCTCCTTCCAAATTCCTTCTAGTAAAGTCTGTCCACTCACCAGACCTTTTGGCAAAACTCCTGGGCAGTTAATTTCAGTTATATAAGACTAGGCTCCTGTGTACTTGAATGGGCACAGATCCATATACCAGAAAAATGGATCAACAAGATAATGTTTTAAACGTGGATTTGAAACGGCTGTTAAAATGGTGCAACATTTGACGTAATGATACGAAAGAAATATTTTTTCAGATTGCATGGGCTATATCTGCCCTATATCTTCACGTGTCATTGGAGGAAAGCAAATAGAACTGAACTAGTAACCACAGAAATAAGCTTACTTCATGTAGTAGAGGAAAACACTTGCAGCAATTAAAGCACAGAAAAGGAGGCAAAGGAAAAAGAAGGTCACTCCATCCATTCCTGCCCAAAAAGAAAGAAAGGAGCAAGTGAAGCTTTGAAAATACAACAACAGATAAGATAATGAAACTAATAAATCACATGGTAATTTTTGCTGCAGAATTAAAAGGTTTTCAATACTTGTTTTAATGTTTAATTGAGTCTTTGATTTATATTGCAACCATTCTATATTGCAACCATTGCAACCTAAGAAAATACATGGGAATAGGCCATTGTGGCCTGTTTTACCACCGCTGCAGGCCACGTAGCTGCTGAACCAGCAGTTGGGGTCAGTGCTGGGGGAGGCACCTGCAAAGTGGATGGACTTCCCCATGTACTTGAGTGCACCAAATTTCCCATATGTGTGCGGCGCCTCCAGGACATGTGTCTGCTGGAGGGTGGCACCAGTGCCATCTGTGTCCAGCACCACATAGCGTGCTTGCATGCCCTCACCATCGCTGCCTGCCGAAATGGGTTGATTGAAGCCACTGAACTCGAAGCCTCCCTTGTTCTGAGCCAGAGCCTCACCTGTCACCCGTCGGCCTCCTCCAGCCAACCTACTCATTTCTGTCACCATCGCCGTGTAGTACAGCATGTTATAGATGGTGCCAAAGAATGGAGAGACCTTAAGAAGAAAGAGAGACTCTCAAGATGATTCAAACCATTTAATTGATTATACGGATAATCTTTTTTGAATATGTTGGAAGCATTGGCAAAAGTGTAAATGAGCACTTGTTTTCAGTGGATTTAGCTTTACTTGACTACATTCCATGTGACATCATAAAGGGTTTTTCTATCTCTCTGAGGGAACCATTAAAGGTTCTATCTTTAACCCGAACCTGTCCGACATACCTCCAGTATAAACTGGTATACATGATCCCATACTACATTTGACACCTGATCACATTTGACTTGTCCTGACACCAGTAGAATCCTACTTCTGTATTCTAGTGTACACTAGTTCTGCTCCATATTATATTTATGTTTTAATTTCAAGCTTCAAGAGTAATGTAAGGCATACTGTAACCCCACCCCCAAATCTCACTTGTTCAGGCTCAGCACTGCTGTGGATCTCGTAGCTGTCCTGGGCTTCTTTAAAGGCTTCATAGAAGTTCTGCTTTCCTTGGTCCATAGTGATGGTGAGGACTCCGTCGTATGCCCGGCGCAGTTGGGTGTCATTGGCAAGTACCGAGTAGGTCGCATTTTTATATGGCAGCGCATAGAGTAGGGTGTCGTATGGGATGAAGATATAACCACGATCTATCATGCGCATGTTCACTGCTGTAGTCAGTAACTTGTACTGAGCCTCTCCACCCATAAGAACAGAGTGCATGCACATGATGACCACTACAGGGACAGACAGATAAATACACAGACAGGTGAGGATGATTGAATTGATTCAGCACAATATATTGTTTAATATGAATCAATATAGTATTTGGGGAAGTAGAATCAATACAACTGAAGATGGAACTTATGCAGTTTTCTTTTTCTTTTTTTTTTAAATAGGTATACATATGATACTTCAAGAAACTGGAGACCTAATTTTACTTTGGCAATAAAGACTGAGTAGATTTATATTGGGTTGCCGTGCCAAATGAAACAAATTTATATTTTTTAAAGGAGATAAAGATCCCAGGATAATCACAGATGTATATCAATACAAATACCTAAAGTGTTTCTTTGAGTCTCTCTTTTAACCACACACCTCTCACACGATCTGCCTCTCGGATTTTCTCAAGGGCTTTCCGGGGCCCATCTTCATCCATCTCCATGGTAACCGCAGTGCTGATGGGTAGGCCAAGGGTACGCAGTGAGGCAGCAAGTTCCTGTCCGGTTGCCTCCCATATGTCATTTTCCTCTGACACAATGGCTACATGTGCCCAGTGAAAGAAGCGCAGCACAGCAAACAGCACCCGGGACGAAAGTGGCAGAGGCCGCAGGAATGTTGGGTATGTCCCATCATCCATGTTGGCTTTCAGGCATGCCCAGGACAGTATGCCTGCATTCCAGTTCTTGACCAGAAGAGCAGCGGACGTGCAGTAACCTGGATTGGCTGGCCCAAGAAAAACAGAGCCATACCCTTCCAGCTCAATGAAGCGGGCCAAAGCCCTGGAAGTCTGGCAGTCCTCATTGATCAAAGTATAATCATACCAGTATCCTTTACTGAGGTAGGGGTCTTTGTTGATGCGGGCCATAGCCAATCGGGCAGCCAGGTCAGGCAGGGCTTTGGAGTACATGGGGTCACATGTCCAGGGTCCCACCAGGGCAATCTTGAAAGTGGCACCCCAAGCCTCACAGGGCAAATAACAGACTATGAGCAGAGGCAGGAGAAACCAATTCCCCCTCCACCGGTGGAGTATATGCCTGTGCAATAAACAGTTAGAAGATGTAGATACATGTGTCCTAGTGGGTGGGTCCTCTGTGTCATGTTGAGTTGTTCTTTTCTGTTCTTTCCTCCATTCTGTGTAAAGTTCTGCATGCCATCGTGGATGGTGCGACTGCCAGAGGAAGTTAGAGTGTCTATGGACAGTCATTTTGTGTCTCCTGTTATGAGTCAGGGGAATCAGAGAGGTGTTGTTATAGGGCCAAATGTATGTGTTAGATCCTAACAGAGATATCAGGCAAAGGAAAGGAGAAAGGTAAAAGACATGTAGAAAAAATGTAAACATTTACATTACCCTACCACTTTCAAAATTCACTTTCAAAATTCATAGTAAGTCTTGCATAACCTACATGGTTGCTAATTTCTAACCCTGTCATCACCTTACCACCTGGTGCCATCTGTTGGAGTGCTGAAGATAGCAACAAGTTAGTGAGTGCACAGTGCCTCTGTGGCAGGTTATGTGCTTATTTGCCCCTGTGTGTCTGGCAAGCTAATTAGCAGGACTGGGCATTACTAGCCCTGGGCACTACCTGGGCCAAGGAGTGTGAGGACTAAAACCCTTTATCCCTTATCTCTTTATGATTGACTGACTTTCTCTGGTTCTTCCTTTCTTATGGGGTTGTCCCTCCATATTATGTTTTTAGATATACACATTTAGATATATTCTTTCACTTATATTGAAAAAATTGCATTTTTTAAATGCTGTAATTAGGTTTATGATTTATAAATACATTGAAAATTGAAAATTGAAATTGAAATATGCCCCACCAAGCTCACATTACTGTTTAGCATGTTCTTAAATAATGATGTTTACCTCCTGAATTTTACTTGAGCTCTTGTCAGTTATCTCTGAGAAATCCTATGCTCTAACTCCATACAAAACCTTCGGAGTTTAATTATGTGAATCCCTGAAGCTTTAGCTAAAGCAGTGTTATTAGCCTTCAACATACCTGCCTGAATACTTGGTGTTGTCTGTCCTAATCTTAGTACATAGGTTAAATAACTTCACTGGGTTTGCACATTTATTCAAAATGAAATCACAAAGTGTACTAATACCTCACTGTGAGATGGGCATAGGTATTTATGGAACTACTAGTTATTTTATGGAAGCTACAAGTACCATGGACATGTTACATAGTGAATCATATTATACAATTTACTTATTACTTATTATTTGAAGCATATTAAATGTGATGGTCTGTTGGTTATAATTAAAAACAAAAAGTCATCTTTGATAACCAATCCTGGAAATTAGCACAAGCCAAATATGACTGGGATAATACAATGGAAATTAGGTTTGACTTTCAAAACTTGCTAGGAAAGTCTCTCTAAATATTGGCAGTTGAGAGGACATCAAACCCTTGCTAACACAAGCAATTACATAGTATCATTAACACCTAAACTTTAGAAGTTGAGAACTTCAAACCAATAGGTCAGCCATCTTGGTGGAGATATTAACACAAGATTAATACAAGATCATTTTAATACAATCTTGATGTGAAATGATCCACCCAATTAGCAATATGCCAGAATATATTTAGCTGATAATGCTAGTTAAGAGCCATACAAAATAAAAGGTTACAGTGGTTCATATTGTGCCTTAAATTTAGCCACCAATAATTTCAGAACAGTGAAGAACAAAGATCATGCTAACCTGGATTGATATGTCTAAAAGAAGGCCTTCTGGAGTGAACCTTCCATCAGAACCCTGGAGTCTGGGGAAAGCCAGAGTTTAAATAGTACTTCGCTCTTCCAGTGAAAAATAAAAGTGTATCACACTGAAAAAAAGGGATAAAAATGAATGAAGCTTCTTGAAAAATATATTATTCCAAGCAAGGTTAGAAAAATTTTTGTTCCTTTAAAAAAAAAAAAATCTAGCAGAAAGTAAAACAGAAATTCCTTTAATTGGCACCCATAATTACAGAATTATGGTTCCTTGAAGTTAGAGGCTCCATGTTGGACTAGGTGTTTCCCCAAACCGAGGTGCCTTTTGGGGGATAGTAGGTAGAGCAAAAGCTTCTCTGAGCCCTGGCTCTTACTAGGAATAGACAGATTTAGCAAAGGAGAGATGAAGAGAGAGAGGACAAGTGGAGGACAAAGGAGGGGTGGATGAAAGCTGAGTCCAAGTGGTGACTTTTTGACCTTCTTTAGTGTTTAATCCACACAGCCTTTCTCATAGAGTGTGTGAGTGTACAGTATGTCTGTGTCTGTATGTATATAAATACACTTTTGCAATATTTCAAAAGACCCATGCTGTGCTCAATGGGACAGTTTGAGTTAATGTCCAACTTCTTGAGAGTTTGTTTTTTAGGTGCAGATTTTACAATTTTCTTAGGTTTTTAGCACATAATTGCAAACCTGGTGTCAAAATAGTCTGGAATACTCAGAGTCTGAACCTCAAAAATATCAAAAACATTGAAATTTGTAAACAATATGGCCGCCATATACCAATCAGTTCTAGTGGGGAGGAGCTTAATTTGTTAAAACAGCTGTAACTCATGTGCAAAGCTTGAGCTGTTTTTATCAGTAGGAGGGCAGATTTACTTTTATAATTGTGTGTGTATGAATGACGAACTATACAGTTTGAAGTGTCTCCAGCTTGCTAGAAAGGGCTTTGCAAATGTTCTAACATGTCTAATGAACATCATTTGTGTGAGTTCTTGTAGACAACGACTGTAAAATATAACCATTGCAAGTGTAAACTCCTCCTTACCTGTCAACTCCTCTTTGGGAGACAGTCATGTGTTAGAGCCCTCTGTCCCAGTCATTAGAGGCTATGTAGGCCCAACAGATAAATCAGCTTTATTCCCAGAACTCTCTAAGCTGGTGGGCCTTTTCTCCTTCTAATATACCACTTGCTGTGAAAACACATTTCTCTAAAAGCTTAGCTGCCTTAACCCATGCATATGAAGGTCCTCTAAACATCTCAAGGAAGAAAGACAGGGTATTCAATTCAATTCAGTTTTATTTGTATAGCCCTTTTAACAATGGACATTGTCACAAAGCAGCTTTACAGAAATAAATGGATTAACAAAAAATATATTATAAATATTTG
>CM075029.1:14939652-14985442 GCA_037576675.1 Pangasius sanitwongsei | reverse complement strand
ATATATATATATATATATATATATATATATATATATATATATATATATATATATATATATATATATAAATAAAATGAACCATTTGTAGAATTTACTTAGTAAATTAGTAGAAAACATAAGATTTTGTGGACTTTGGTGCATAAATAACTTACTAGCTTGTAGAATGCGAAGTGTCTGACATCGCTGACATGTTTCAGCCTCCTGCCCTACTCTGTTATTTGGAGTAATATGTAAAGCATCCTACTGATAAATATACACAAAGAAATGCCAGAGACAACCAAGGTGATTATCAAGGGAGAGATTAGAAGGAACATAATGTTGTGTCTGCTGCCTGTGGTGGTATTTGTGTTCATAATTGAGATATACAACGTATGGCAAAAATATCATATCATACTCGATGAAATCCGCACAGTACATGATCTGTCACAATGTATAATTCTGCTGTGGTTTTGCTAAAGACAAGTCAACAAGGACCACCACAGGAATGTCATTTTTGTCCGACATTTATTCAAATTACAGTATTTCACTGAGAAAAGGAAACAATTGGTCCAACATTTCGGTTTACTTTCCAGTCATTTCCAGTCACTTTTTACAGCGAGTAACAAAGGACTTATAAAAGCTGGGATACCTGATGATAATGACGATACTTAGAAAAGTTTATCATGTTGTTCTTATATGACAGTATTGATATCATATCTTAATATTGCCCAGCCCAGAAAAACAGCATGAAAATAACCTCAAAACTCTCCACTCAGAGGATTTTGGGAAAAATCTTGTCTGTTAAAACCTCTGTTTCTTTTATTCCACAGTGGTCACAGGGGCAACGGCAGGCATTGGACGAGCCTATGCCATTGAGGTTAGTAGTGACTTTATTTACACTTATTCCCACTTCTGGAGGCTCATATTATCACTTTCTTCTCCTTCTATGTTTAGTTTGCAATTTCCTTGGACTAGAATAAATAGAAGCCTTATGAAATGTCCTGTAGCTACAGTAATTTACATGAAATTACTGGCAGGTAAGTTGTTAATAAGCTGCTGTAAAAAAAAGTACAAGCTACAACTGAAAAATAGTGAATTACTGCAAAATGCTGTCACTTTATAGTTTAATGAATATACAGTAAATTAGAGTACTGTTGTTTTACTGTACAGTGTACTGCCAACTCCAATAAATTACAGTAAAAGCAATACAGCTATTTACTCTATATAAACAATAAAATCATATTCATATTTTAGCAGAAATTTGTGCAGAAATTTCCTTAACATTGCACATTTCTCCCTTTGTTATTCATATGTCAGTATATAAAATAGAAACACGGCTAAATTAAATAAGAAAGAAAAATAAGTTACCAGGAGGAACAGACCTGGCAACCCTGAGGAATACCTAAAACATTCTCAGTTTCACACTAAAGGCAAATGCAAAAGTGTGTCGAGTTACATCAGCCTAGCGAACAACATAACAAAAGACAAGAATCTCAATTTGATTTCTGTGAATGTTCCACCAGCTCATTAGCACTGGTGTTTGGCATGGGATAATGTTGAACCCTAGAGACTCCAAACCTCATTTGCATGATCTGTTTTCATGCTTAAATGAAGGCCAATGATCTTGAATAAAGTGCTTTTACACGGATGTTTTTTTTTAAAATCAGAATAAATTACTATATTAAAATTAAATTTAAAGTAATAAAATCTGATTTGATCTGATTAAGTCAAGTGATTTGGATTAAAAACTAATAACAGTCATGAAACAAAGGAAGACCAACCAGCCTAATGTAGTTACTGAATAAAATTCTTTAAGCTGAATAACTGAGTCATAAACTTTTAAGGTTAAGCTGTTGGAATGCAGTGTTTACTTTGAAAGGCAGGAAATGAAAGAAAGAGGCAGAGATGGTTGCAAGGGAATGAAATGAAAATTGATATTCCGGGCAAGAAGGACTTTTACTGCTTCTGAGCTTGTATATAAAAGCAAAGTCATAATCTACACTTAGTCCTGTGTAGAACATCTCACTTTACAAACTCTGTTCTGAAAGGATGTAGATAAATCTTGCAGTTTTGTGTGTTTGTGTGTGTGTTAGCTCGCCAGACGAGGACTGGACATTGTTCTGATCAGTAGATCGCAAGAGAAGCTTCGCAGAGTTTCTGATGAGATAGGTGAGTGATAGCAGGTTAGATGCAGGAATTGCATGTTTGGGAATCAAGCAACAATATAAAGAGAAGAAATGCAGAGCTGATTAGCCAGTTCTTAGATTTTGTACTTATACTCATGGGGAAAAAAAAAAAAAAGTCCCATCAAGCACCCATAAGGTTTCTGCAATTATCTGTATCTGTTTAGTGCTCCATAATGTGTGTGGCCTAAACAGGAAGAGCTTTTTCTTCTTTTTAATCTTTTCTCTTTTTTTGTACTAGAGATGTGCATGAGGCTGGATTTTTAATCCCACATGGCGAGTTATTATTTTTGTATGTATTTTGTATGTAATGACATTTTCTAATGATTTATTTGATTCTATTTCCTAAAATACAAACAAACTAGTAGCCATATTTAATCCACCGTGATTCTGGCTAGGCAGTTAATATGGATGAATGAATGAACGCAGTGCTGTAAAAGTATTGTTCATGTTCATGTTAAAGAATGGGGTCTTTCTTTGTCCTGTAAGCTTCATAGCTGACTACTCGCCCGTATGAAAGTAAAAACCCAGTCCATGCACACCTCTAGTCTCAATCGGATGCCATGTCAACCTTTTTGGCAAGCTTTCTAAAAAAAAACAAATAGAACTCCTCCTATTCATATCTGTATTTGTATCCATTTAGAACACATTATCTGTTCATTTCGAATAAAGTATTCAGTTTTGGTTACATCTGTAGTCTGGAGCAACCCTTAAATGTCCTACAACAGAGTGTTTCCTGTAGAACTTAAGGAACCCTTATTTTCTATACATGTAGAAAGGGTCTTATTAAATCCCACAGAGGAAATACGTCCTAATTACCTCCATAAAGACCAAATCAGGAGCTAAGCTTTCTTTTTGAATTTGTGCTTGTGTTTCAGAATCACGTTACAGACGGCAGACGCGAGTCATTCAGGCGGACTTCACCGAGGGCCACTCTATTTATCCAGCTATAGCAGAGCAACTCAAAGGCCTGGAGATTGGCATTCTGGGTAATATGAAAGAGCAAAAGAGCAAAACAAAAATTTCAAGAAAGATTTACAATACCTTACAAGCTCTAAATAAGTTATCTATGCTGCAATTCTTCTTATTTCTACAACCTTTGTCACTATCAGGGGAAAGCTAACCACAATGTGCGGTATTTACTGCACTGACATTTTGGCACCAGAGTTTATTCGCAAAGGTCTTTTGTGTAACCGGGGTTGTAAGACATCCTGTAATCAGGATGAGTGTCGTAACTACCCTGTTGCGCTGGGCACCCAAAGAATGGACCCAATAGCAGAGTTTAACCAGTCAAAATGAGAGAAGTAAAGGTTGTGCTTAGTGGAAGCTTCAACCCAGTTCGTAGGATTGCAGTGGCAAGTGCACTAAAACACTGACCCACCGGGCAGCACTAACTAAAGGTGTGGCAGGAACACTGCAACTTCAGGGAAGAAAGAACTAGGAAAGAACTAGAGATGAGAACGCAGACAGAACAAAATGAGAGAAAGTGCAATCGAACCCAGATCATCCCAGGCAGTTTTCACTTAAAGACCTCTGGAGATTTACGCCTCCCTCTGCCAGCGTGTACGGGTGTTATGCGGCTGAACGTTACACATGAGCGGCCACCCTGAAGTTGCTTATCCCAAAGTGTTTTATTCCATTTATACAATTACAGTTGGTTTTATTAAATATTGCGGAATATCTACAAAACAAGTTAGTTCCTGTTATCACTTACACTACAGCAGCTATAAACAGTCGTTCTCTCAACAGCCTCTCTTTTTTCTCTCTCTTGAAGTCAATGGAACAAAAAATTTTTAGGGAAGAATTCAGGGTTGATGGATAACTACGCGGTGGCGTAATGTAAGCTATCATGTCAACGCTGTAGCCAATCTAGCTAGCCAAATGACATAAAGCTTATAATTTGTAGCTCTGCACAATCTATGGCTCAGGAAGAAGTTCTGTCTGCAATTACATGTTACTCCATCTAGAAGGTGTGTAGATGTTTTAAGTTTTGTTCTCACTGATTAAAAAATGAATTCATTCTCTATTTTTTCCATTTTAACAACTGCTATCTGTATGATTATACTAGCAGATGTTGCCTTTTGCATTGGAAAACGTTTGTGTCATATGTTATTACCTTTATGTAAAGATCCAGAACGATGGATGCTTTGGAAGAGTCTCTAAAAATAGTTGATATTGGCCATATCATTGCTCTACACTAGCTTCATATGGAGGCCAATTTCCTGCAAGATCTTTATTACTAATACTACTATAATGACAGGTGTAAAGCCTCAAATTTTTTTTGCACTGGACACAATATCACAATGTAACTTGTATAAATTGCATAAGTCTGTTCATGATCCAAAAATGTGATCAACAATTATGAAAATTATCCAGGTTAATAGGAAAAGAAACCTGCAGAAACTCGTTCTTCCTGTCTTCATTTACAGATATGCAAATATCCTATAACAGGCACCACCCTGAGAAAGTAATAGACAATAATGTGTAATAAAGAATAAGGGATCAGCAAATATAAGGAATAAATTGAAATAGGCAAGTTGACTTTTTTGCATGAACTCTCACACTGTCTCTTTCTCTCTCTCTCTCTGTCTCTGTAGTGAATAATGTTGGTATGAATTATGCTGGAATGTTGGTGAACTTCTTAGATGTTCCTGACCCTGAAAAGGTAACTTGACACTAGCAGAGATGCATAACCACCAATATGTTTGTGTGTATGTTGATTAAGGCATTGAATTCTGTTTAAATTCCTTTCCAGAGAATCACTGAAGTGATCAATTGCAACATCCTCTCCGTCACACAGGTACAAACCTGTCTATATGTACATCAACAACCACCTGTTTATTTTTGTCTGAATGTAGTACATGTTGTACCGAGAGTACAGTGAGATTATCATATGGTGATGGTGATGATAACGATTGTTGTGTTGTACCTTAGATGAGCAGACTGATTTTGCCACAGATGGTTGAAAGGTACATACAGATCTTTGTCTTGAAGACATTAATCTGTGTTAGCGTAGTGCTGCTGGTATTAATGCACGTATCTCTGTGTGTAGGGGTAAAGGACTTATCATCAACATGTCATCAGAAGCCGGTTGTCAGCCTCAGCCCATGCTCACATTGTACTCAGCTACAAAGGTAACATGAACACAAACATTCAACAAACATTAAAAAAAAAAAAAAACAAACACAAAAAAACGCATGCAGTAAATAGTGACTTTTTCTCTCTGCCAGATATTTGTCACATATTTCTCTCGCTGTCTTCATGCAGAATACCAGCCACGAGGAGTCACAGTTCAGGTATACTTTAGAGGAACAGTTTACGCAAATATCCCCTGAGCAAAACGAGCAAATATCTCCTCATCTCATATGTCATTGATCATACAAAGGCATTTGGTGTGTGATGTTTGAAGTCTATCTCACCTAAAATCTTATCCATAAATACCTGCTTCACTCTTTATATTCCTTGCCTTAAAGAGCAACTCAAGCAAATTTACAGTTTACAATATGTAGCTTTATTATCTCCTTTTTTGATCATTTCTGATTTTAAACAGAAGTAGTTTTCTGTCAGGTTATCCTGAACATCCTTTAGCACTCTATAAAATCAAATAAAGATGATTAGCCTAATAAAATGGTTTAGGTGCCACTTTGAAGCCACTTTCTGTGCGAGGGATTTAAAATGAGCATTTATTAATGTGATACGTGTTATAATGCTTTAATGAATGTTTAACGTTTAGCTACTTTTTAGCACTGCATCAGTTCGAATATAAACACATGCAGAGCGAAAATTATTTTTGAGAGAGTGTGTTACAGAACAGACAAAGACTCACTCATTTTGTTTGCTGAATATTTGAGCTGTGGAAATAACCCAAATACAAACTTAATATAGCTTTTACAGCACATTGCCTAGCAGTTGGTGACGCAGGTGGTGTCTGAACACCGGGGCGTGATAAGGAAAAAGGCTGCTGGAGTTGCTCTTTAAGCAACATTAATTAGTTATGGAATTTCTAAAAAAAAAAACATTTTTCAAAATAGCAGGGATAGAAATGCATTTACAAATTTAACTTAAGTGTTGAATTATATTCGTATTCCTTTAAAGTCAATCTCCAAACCCAGAATGTTCACTCTTGCTATTGTCTCTCTTTCCTGTTAGTGTGTGACTCCATTCATGGTGTCCACTAATATGACGCATAACATTGAGGTTAATCCTTTGGTGAAAAGTGCAGCGTCATTTGCCAGAGACGCTCTCAACACTGTGGGTTACAGCTCCTTCACCAGTGGCTGTATTACACACGCCCTGCAGGTAAACACACACATGCGCACACACACAGGTGTACAGTTCAGTCCCTCTGCCATCTTGGCACACACACACACACACACACTGCCTGGGCCTACAGGAAAGTCTTATGTCATAAACAACCAGATACATCTTCTCTTTTGAATACAAATCTCAACATACAACACAACAGACACGTATAATGAGACACACACTTATGATGTGTTATATGTCACATTTAAAACAAATGTTGTCAAAGAGCCAAAACATGTTTGGCATTGGATGTTTGGATCCTTAATTTTGCACTGGACCTACGACAAGCGTACAGCCTCCAGTTTAGCATTGTTTGTGTCTGTTAACAAAAAGGACACTTCATAGCATAGCTACATCTTGAGACTATATTACTTTCTTCCTCAGCACTTCGTCTGGTGTCACTCCACACCAGCCTCAGACTTAAGTAGAAGGTGTGGCACATTGTTTGAAGCCAAAATCATACATTTGAAATGATTTGGATGATATAGTTCCAATTTTATTTGTGTATAAATGATGCACTATGCTAATCTGGTAGCTATAAGCCTCCCTTATTTTACAGATACATTGCTACAGATAGCATTGCTGCCTCAAAGCCCAGGGTCCCCCATTCAATCCTGATTTCACGGTACTGTCTCTGCAGAGTCTGCATGGGTTTCTGATTACCTCCCAGAAACATGCCAGTAGGTGGATTGGCTATCCTAAATTGCCCCTAGGTGTGAATGAGTGTGTGAATGTGTGTGCATTGTACCCTGCAATGTACTGGCATTCAATCCAGGGTGTACTCCTGCCTCATGCCCAGCGTTCCTGGGATAGGCTCCAGTTCCACCAACCCTGACCAGGATAAAGCGCTTACTGAATATGAAGGTGAAGTAATGACTTAGCCTTGTTGCTGCAGTTAAAAAAAACTGAAGGGGCGAACATCAGACACTAAAACATGCTTGGTACTTTGACCACATTTGGGGTAAAGGGAACACTGTATAAATTTCATTTTTGGCCAAACTGTTCCTATAACCATTCACTCACGTGCACTCTTTGTCTTTCTATCCCCCGGTCCAGCATATCGCTCTGACGATCTTCTTCCCAGGTTGGCTGCGACTGTCTCCATTTTGTGTAGACCGTGTCGAGAAGTTTGCACAAGAAATGAAGCAGCAAATAGAAGAGAGAATGGCACAGTGCCAGAAGAAGCAGGAATGATGAAGACAAACAAATAAATCCACACCAGGATGAAGTCACATGACCACACAAACAACCTGATGTGACTGACTTGCTCTTCTGGATATGGATCTCAACAATCACTTCTCACCAAACCCTGCTTTGATCAGATTTGGAAGTATTTTTGGTATACATTCTCAGCATGCAATGAATTTTTGTTGGTGTAGATGTTCAAACATTTACAGATCTCAGCCAAAGATGAAATGTACTTGATTAGGCAAGATATGTTTGGTATCCAAGTTTTTCAGGTTTTTTTTTTTTTGAATTATGTATGGAGCCGTGCAGATAACATCCGTTCTTAAGTGGGAACAGGATGTTACTGTGTGGCCACGACTTAGTAACATAAGCGAGTGTGATAATTAAGTGCGGCCACAGTTTAATAAGGTGTAATCATTGTGTTGTGCAGATTGCATGCGTCAGCGCCTACAATGTTCTGTTTCTTGACAACCATAGACACTGTAAACAAACTCCATTATGTGGCAGAACAATATATTTATCTGCTTTATTTAATTAACTTAATTATCTCTTTTCTACACCTTGCTAAGTTGTGGCCATGCAGGAAGATCAATTATGAAGGGATGACACCGGTGGCGCTCTGTAGTTATGAGGTTAACAAGTAAAGAGAAATTTATAGCTGACAATTTGGCATTATGCAAACTGCAAGTCTAAATCATCCCACTTACCTCAAAACACACTGTACATAAACTATCAAATACCTTTTACAGGGATGTGGTTTGCATAATGCTAAATTTCCCAAATATATGGACTAATAAGTGATTTTTAAACCACTGCAAATGAATGAAAGTGGCCAATGGCGTCACACAGAGACGCGCGAGTACCCTCGAGTTGTCCCGCGAGCTATTTGATGTACACACATCTACTTCAGACAACACATGTCTTGGCTGAATGAGTATTTTTTTTTTTTAGGTGTAAATTTGATTTCTGGTCAAACTCTTGTTTTATTCAGAAATGCAGTGTGCAATAATACAAATCACTGAACTGGGCTGTGTATCAGAAATAGAGAGCAATAGAAAAGATATAGGACTCAGAAAGGGAACAGGAAATGTTTAACCAGTTTATTGTGTACATATTTGTTTATATATATATATATATATATATAAATAAAATATTGCCCTATGTTTGTTAACTACAACAGAATATGTATTGTTAATACAGGACCTCTTTTATATACATATACATTAAATTACAGCACAAGACCATCAGTTGCTTGTACATTCAGACTAACCCCACCGTGTCGAGAAGAGAGTCTTCACACCCGTAATGTTTCTCAGCACAAGTACAAACATGTATGAACCATACGAACATGTATGAAACACCTGCATTTCTGTTCACTGTACTTTTCAATGGCTTGGTTTAAAGTCATTATTCATGGTGGCCTGGAAAAACATAGGCAGCATCTGCTGACTGACGTATTAATCAGAACATTAGTTCAATCAGCTTCCCAAGGCATGTTTCCAACCCAAACATTAACACAAACTTCATGTATCAATTTCAAAATTCTTTAAAGGGTTATACAAAGTCTTCAAACCATCTCCTATTCATCTCTTATAGAACTCGACAGAAAGAAATGAGGTATGTCAACACCACAAACTAAAATTTGGTGCCAGTAAGTGCAGATATAAGAAAGCTGAGTGGCAGCAGCAATGCATCACCTTTTAATGTATGACTATATTCACATAAGCATTTGCATCTATATTTTTGGTCAACTCTAGCAAACTCTAGCAAACTGTAGATTGTGACCTGCCGCAAATGTACATATACAAATCCACCATACTTAAGGCAACATTACTCAACTAGGTCTTAAGACGCTAAGCATCAATATATTGTCAGAACAAAAACTATGCACATCCATAAATAGCACAATTGTCACAATTATGTCATTAGACTCCTAATTAGACTCCTTTAAAGGAATAGTCCAGCATGTTTTCCAACCTCCGGCATTTTTCAAATTGACGTCGAACATCTCCATAGTGTTTGTGTGATTACTACGAACAAGATCTGTAACACATTCCCCTAAATTTAGAAAGAACAGAAAACTTGTGCTCAAAACTCACATATATTCAAAGTCTAAGGGCAGTGTTGAACTCAATAAACATTTATGTGAAATGTGTAAAAAAAAGTAACGCTTTGGGTCGTGCTGTTATAGGAAAATAATTTTTACTATTACCGCTCCAAAGTTCGTTATTTTCCTATAACAGCACGTACCAGTGTTTTATTCCTCTTGTACCACAGTGATTAGACAATGATTACATTTTTTTTATTGACTGAAGAACATCAAATATTTGTTTAGTCACATTTATTGTTGCTGAACTTCCACAAAACAAGTTAGCTCCTGTCATCACTTATAGCAGCTATAAAAAGCTGTTCCCTCACCTCCTTTTTTTATCTCTCTCTTTAAAGTTAATATGAAACTACTTTACTAGTGGGAAGAATCCTGGGTTATTCCTTACCTACGAGGTCAAAGTAGTGAAGCGTTTTGAATGAACTCCTCAAAGCAGTGTTGGAAAGCTTTGACAAGACTTTCCGTCACGTCCTTCTGATTATGGTTAGATTATAACATGTTTACTGAAAATTAAACAGGCATCCAGGTTCCCCCCTTTTTTCATCATTACAATGAAGTGCGTTGATATGTTTGTTTGTGTAGATAAAGATTAGGCTGAAAACCTCTGGAGTATTCCTTTAAGACAGTCAAACTGCAAGGAAGGAGTCGTTGAACACAAAAAGACTTGGAATGGGAAGTAATGCACTGGCCTGATAACACCGAGGGACCAGGTATCCATCAGTCTGCCTGTGAGGACTGCAGTGTGTTAACACAAACCTGTCTGCAAGGCTGTGGGAAAGTAAATCAGGCGGTTCCACAATAACACTCTAGCTATACAAATAAAGCAGAAATGGAAGAAAAGAAGGCTACGTAAGCAAGCTGGCTGTGCCATTTGTACAAAAATCACTACCGAATGTTAAAGTTCAAGTCAAAACCACACACGGACACTCCTTCAGCCCAATTGTCACATTCCCTAAACATCCCTCAGATCACCTTGCTCTGAAATGGAAGGAAAGTGCTTGAATAAAAGCTTGTTAAATGTTTATGTTCCCCTTTTACATAGCAACAGTGACTGACACACAAAACCTATTATATCTTTTTGGTTCAGTTTATCCCTTTAAATAAACGTCTTATGCAAATCAAGAAGAGAACAAATAGATATGTTGACAGAGAACAAATAAGTTGCCCACACAGTAAGACACACCTGCAGTTTTAACTAAGCACAAGTCACTGCATGTGTGTAAGTATGTTAAAGGGATGGTTTTGCAAGTACATAAATTTCCCCTTACATCAAATATAGTCAAACAGTTGAGACATGTTTGGTGTGCACTTTGGTGTGCAGCTATGAGACCAATGTACCTAATCACTCCAGCCTCTAGGGCCCACCCCCACTTTGAAAATAAATGAGCAAATATGGATGTCCCTGCTATTTTAGAAAAAAAAAAACTGATTGCTAATAATACACAATAAAGCAAGTAGATAAAAGCCAAGACAGACTTCCATTAGCCTCATAGTTCCATTGCAAAACTAAAGATGCAAGGCTCACACACCAAACATGTCTTTTCTGAGTAAATTTGGCCTAATATTTGGTTGACAGTGATTTCCCTTTATATGTAACTTCATTTAATTCGCTCAAAGCTCAGTACATGTAACAGGGGTCAGCCCATGAATCAGAAGAGTGGGACCAAGACCTTGAGTGAGGGTATCCAACTGTGCCAGGTACTGCTGTGATTGGTTGGAATCAGCAGGTGGGCAGGGCAAATAGAGGAAGCGCACTGCAGCGGAAGTGCTGTGTTCTTTCAGAAGCCTGTTGACTGCACACAGGAATTCCTCCGTCACCACAGGGGGCGCGATTCTGTCGCTTCCTCGCAGCAGCCGCACCACAGGATCCCATGGCACAATCTTAATAGTGGCACGGATTCTCAGTTTCCCCAGCAGCTCCCTGAAGCGCTCCTCTTTGGCCAGCCAGCCCTGGTCTCCGGACTCCGATTCCACGCAGAGGAAGATGCGCAGACGAGCACGACGCCACCCGGCAGCCATGTTTAAAACGCATGCCATCTGCAGCAGGAAGAGGCTGCATACATCGGCATAGCTTTGGTTTCCACCAGCACTTAGCAGGTTAGATGGCCACACGTCAATCGTGTCAGCAGCATGATCTCCACTTTTCGTCGACGTTGCGCCTTTTCCTTTGCTTTCAGGCGGAAGCTGGAAGAAGTATCGGCCCAGGCACACGTTCTTGCCCATTTTGATGGCATCTGAGATGATGCCCACGTACTCATCTGGCTGAATCCAGCGGGGGCTCTCTGCGTGACGCACAGGAGGGAAGTGAGCCTGTAGGGACGGGAGGTCCACACCAAAATTGTCCCCCTCATCTCCAATAAACCCGGCACCATCTACTGCACCCTTACAGAATGTAGGATCCTGAAGGAAATAGTCTTCTGGGTAACAGTTGTCATAGAAGCCCAGGACTAGCGTGTTTGGCTTCATTCCTCCTGTTGTGGGAGAGTACAGTTAAGACTTTAATTACTAATACCCTTCCAAGTCTAGAAAACATACCTTGTATTATAATCTTTCAAGGGGACAATTTCAGTGTTATTGATTCCTCATTTGAGCTTATATTCCTTTCCAAAGTGTCTCATCGTACAAGCTTAGTGTGAGTGATGCAGTGTTTCTATTTGTAACCTTTCAGGGAGAACACAGACCAGCATTCAAAAGTAAAATACTGTTGTACAGATTACAGATACATCAGTTTTAGCAGTTTGATAATAGGGAGGAAAAGAGTGAGTTTGTTTCTTAAACAGAACAATTCTATGGGAGAACGTCCAAAATATCTGCTGGTGTTAATGTAGGCACTGGCAGTCTCACCCAGTCCAGTGATGCGCAGTAGATGCTGGGTGCCCTGCCTGACTGAAGGAGAGAGGGTCAGATCTACAAATGCTTTAACACCCAGCTTATCCACCAAACTCAACCAGAAGTTATACTGCTGCTGAACAGGGTCTGTTGGCAAGACATCTATCAGGGCGGAGGGAGAGAGAGAGAGAGATTAGTAAACACTAGTTGTTGTTCTGCCATCTAACTGTATCTAGCCAGCTGTAGCTACTGTCTATGTGACAAAAACAATAAACAGTGTATTATGCCTATGGGAATGCCCTACAGCTCTACACCTTTAAAATGACAGGCCCTATAGACATACGTATACAATTTGAAAACAGTAGGTAGTTAATTGCTAGCAAACTAGCTTGCATCAGAGGTAGGCCGGAGTAACATTTAGCCAAGTTAGCTAGCTAACAAGCCTAGCATAATGGGTTTGTGGCTAACAGAATATTTACATACTAGACATGATTAGCTGCAAGGCTGTAGAGCCTATTTTGTAAGATCACAACCTGAGAAGGTTTTAAATTTTAAAAAATATATTAATTTAGTGCTGTATTAACACATTTGATCCAAATACAAATGTGTATAATCAGAACCAGCCATTCAAGGAGTTAATCATTTTCAAATCATTTTTAAACATGCAAAGGAGCAGTTTAAAGAAGCACTTTAAAGCCCTTGTGAGATTCCGCTCACTCGATGTTTCACGCTGGGCTTCTATAATGTTGAGGGCTACATTTAATAAAACAAGTCGAACTGTTACACATGTGCAAGTTGTCACACTTCACTGTTACTTAATCAAGTGTTTATTAGCATCTGCTGTGCAACATTCAACAGTATCATCCCAGCACAAGCAGCTGGCTCTTGAACTTTGCCCTCTGTGGTGTGCGCATGTGCGGTCTTACCCAGGTCTCCGATCTGCACATGGCCCAGCACAAAGAGGCCTCCTTTCTTTAGCTGGTTGACAAAGCAGATGAGCTGGCAGGAAGAGCGAGGGTTGGCCACCATCAGCAGCACCTGTGGCCTCCAGAACTTCACATGGTCCTTCCTCGAGTCCAGCATCAGCAAAAACTTCCGCACCTGGGGGAGGAATCAGCCACACATACACAAAATGTCACTTAAAAGGCACCCAAACTAATAATTGTAGAACAAAATAATCAAGGAGGTCTCTTCGGAAATGATGAAAGAGGGAATGCTCATGACAGCCATATGAACTTTTGAACTGAAGCGCTTCCAGAAATACAGAAGGAATGGATCTGATGGACATTTTGCTCCCAAGATTTTTACACTGTTAATAGTCTGAATAAAAATTGGTGGTGAGAAGCAGCAAGTTCAAATTTGTAGATCAAGCGCTTGTTAAAAACATTAACATGATAGTTTACCAGCTGTAACTTGGACAGCCAAAAATAAAGTTGTGGGAAATAAGCTGTCTGATGTGTGTTCCATGTTTTTTTTATTACTACCTCAAGCAGTAGCTCACAGCTTGTTAATTTACATGAAGCGGTGGGGAAATCCCCGGGAAAATCCAACACCCAGTCATTTTAGCCCGCATGCTAACTACAATACACAGATAAATAATGTAGCTCACACAGTAGTAAACACACACATAGATTACTCTACACTACTATGTGTGAAATGTTCAATGATTTTAGCTTTGGCTGTTTGTAATCTATTCAATTCAATTTTGTTTATATTGCGCTGTTAACAATGGACAATGTCACAAAGCAGCTTTACAGAAATCTGGATATAAAATTGAAATTCAAATTTTAAATTTATCCCTAATGAGCGTGCCAGAGGTGATGGCGGCAAAGAAAAACTCCCCGAGATGACATGAAGAACTCTTGAGAGGAACCAGACTCAAAATGGAACCCTCTTCTGGGTGACACCAATAGTGATAGTGAAATTATAAATCATTTCTCTTCTTCGAGTCAAATCAACATTATTACTTTGGTAGTTGGTACTACATAAGTGTCAGTGACTTAAGGTATATAACGTAAAGCTATATTAAAATTCTATTACTTGGTGCACACACTGAAAGTAGATCATAATGGAAATTTTCATTCACATTAGACTACAATAGAACTTAATTTTAATTAGTAGAACTGGCTGTAGGTATTTTGTTTGTGTGTGAGAGGGGAACTCAAGCTGCTCTGTGTGTGTGTGTGTGTGTTTGTGTATGTACCTGATGGAAGATGAGCGCTTGACTGATATAGCCCCAGCTGCTTGTGGGCGATCGATAGTGCAGGAAGAGCAGCAACAGCAGTAACACCACAATGCTGGCTGACGAGTATACTGGATTTATCACAAACATCATCACCAGACAGCTAAGCATGCCCAGCAGGCACGTGTGCCACGAGAAGTACTGAAACGTAGGTCTGAATGTAACGATAGTGAGAGAGAGAGAGCGAGAGAGAGACTCACAACATACTCAGTGTGTTTTTGTTAACACTTTTGGTTTGCAGTGTCTGGTGTTTTTTTATTCTGTCTCTGCACATCATCTACTAATTTGATGCTAATTGCTAATGAGTTCTGCTCTGTGTTATTCTCTGTACCTGAAATTGGGAGCAGATGCCCACTCCAAAGCCAGACAGGCCAGATCTACTGCAGCATAGGACAGCAGATAGAAGACAGTCACCAAACCTGCTATCACATTCAGCTGACCTGCAAACACTGTGCACTAATACACACACACACACACACACACACACACACACACACACACAGTTAAAGCCTTTAGTGGGTCTACACAAACAAAATAATCAGATAACTGAAGAAAAGCAATAATCTGATTAAAGTGTAAAGCTTCCCATGCATTAAGTCATCTGATAATGGTAAGACATTAGTTCTACATGAGGACGTTCATTTATTTTTAGAGGAAACATTCACTCCAGGACACAGCTGTAGGAATTCATGGATCATTCATGGATTTGTTCCCACTGAGTCAGCTAAAACTCCATACCTATGCTTCATTAAGTGTGTCATTCTTTTCCTTAATCTAGCCTCTGCAAACATGTTGGTTGGTTGAAACCCCTAGAGGGCTGGTTTAGCCAAAACTGCATAAAAACCTCATGGCCAAGCAAATCTGGGAGCTGGAACTGGAAGAGAATGGGAACTGGTAGGACCCGGATGCTCCGCCATCCAGTCTCCATCCACTCTCTCCATCGACGACCAACGACTTCTCCAAGATTCTCCAACTCCGATCTGACTAGAATCCTCTGACCACCGACAACTACCTCCATTCATCAACCAATTGATGAATTAACACACCTGCCTCATTTTCCCATGAAGAGCTTTATATCACTACATTACACTTAAGAGTCAGATGAATCCTGTGCACACACACACACACACACACACACACATAATAGAACCCATCAATACACAACCTCACCTGCACCAGTGCCCAAGTGTAGAGTACAGAGACCCAGGGGTTTCCCGAGTGGGAGGTGATGGCAGCAGGGGCCAGGGGCAAACCTGAGAGACAGCAAACACACATCAGTACACTCCCTTCCACAGCCTCATCTTGCTTCATTACAAACCCTTTATCTCTCTCACTATTCATCTCATTACACATAGACAATAAGAGCACACACACACACCGAACAGCTGGTCAATTGCAAGCGCATGTAGGATGCGTGACGCTCCAATTAGTGAGCACATGGCTGCAGATAGCGAGGCACAGTACACGCCGATGATTACAAACGGAGGCCATATGTTTATTTGCTGGAATACGGCAAAGTCGTTAATCAGCAACATCCTGAGAGAAAGAGAGAGAAAGACAAAGAAATTTATTTCATTATTTTATTCATATATGACTTTTTAGTAGTAGGTCATACACAATTAAAAAATTTTCAAGTTTTGTGCAGTGATCTAAAAGATAATGTGATCTAAAAAAAAAAAATACGTACTGTAGTACCCTTCAATTTAAAACTTGCGGTTCAACAGCTGAACGGTCATGTAAATTGCACAACAAAAAAGAAAAAAAAAGGTCAGATTTGTGCAATCACTGTGGTGGTTGTGGTTTTTGGATGGCATAAACCAAACCTTGCAACAATTAATCGTTTAAGTTATCACTTAATATATTACTCGTTTATTTATTACAGTATTTGAAAATTACTGCAGGTCAACCAAATTTCTATTTGTTTATGTATTGTAGAGCACCGCTCACACATTCCCACTATGAAAAGATGTATATAGAGATCGTCATAGAAACAGCGAAAGGCACACAGAGCTGTCGTTCAGCACAGAGTCTGGACTATTCTAAATACTTCCATCACCTGTCACAGGTGGAGCTGACGAGGAAGAAGAGGAGTATGTAGACGATGAAGGTGTACAACACAGCCATGATGGTGCCTTTTGGAATGGCCACACTGGGGTTCTTCAGCTCACCTGCAAAAACAGCGCTGATGAGTTGCACTAGTCCAGAGTAAAGTGAGAATCAAAGTACTACAATAGAGCTCACTTTATATATATATATATATAGATAGAGAGAGAGAGAGAGAGAGAGTCCCATTCAGTACTGAGCAACATCAAGATTACGCTCAGTGTGTGTGGCAGCAATAAACAGGAAGTGAAAATAAGAAGTGTCTGTATGTGTGTGTGTGTGTCTCTGTGTGTTTGTTTCTATACCTGACATATTGGCTCCTGCCATGATGCCAGTGCAGCTGGTGAACATCACAGCAAAGACCGTGGAAAATGACATCAGCCTGTTTGTACTGTAGTCTAAAGAGTAGCCCGCTGCAGGCAGAGAGAGAGAGAGAGATATGCAGAGAGAGAGAGAGAGAGAGAGAGAGAGAGAGAGAGAGAGCGCATGAGAACAAGCGAGAGAGCAAAAGAGGCAGACAGTGAGATTGAGAGACAGGAACAAGAGAGAAACAAGAGCGGGAGAGTGTGAAAGTGAGAGAGAGAGTGAAACAGACAGACAGAGATTAGATGTTGTGGATAAGATATATACACCTTGCCTTAACTTTACAGCAGAAGATAAACCCCTGGGAGCTGATGAGGCACTGTGAGCCAAAAAAAAGCCCCACTAACTCTTCTTGCACATGAAATTAATTCCCTTCTTCAGTAACCAGGATAATAATACTCCTATAAAAAATTTTAAAAAACGGTTTCACGTCTGCCCAGCTACTCACACCACAAGTTGTTGGCGAGCGTGCTGCTGTTGAAGCCTGTGTAGCTGGCGTTGCGCGTGACAGTGTTGTTCAGGCCGAGTGTGTGTGTGAAGCTGAAGTTGCGTGGCCCGACAGCTAGCGGGCTGATGAGGATGGACAGCACGGCCACGTTCACCACCAGCAGGATGATGAAGGAGGCTTTGGCGTAGATGTGAGCGCCGATCAGACAAATGACCAAACAGAGCAGCAGCAGCACGGAGGAGTAGAGCACTGAGAACCAGTAGCCCTGAGGCAGGACGCGCACTCCCTCTGCCACCCCGGCAACTACAGAGAGACGGAGAGAGCGGAAAAGAGAAAAAAAAAACACAAAACAGAAATGCCTCAGCAATGCTGCAACCCATTCTGTCTTTCTTACAACATACACATGAATATACAGCATTTGTGGCAATCAAAAATCAAACAAAAAGGTCATTAGAGAGCAGAAAACTTGTTCCTGAGAGCGTCCAAAAGGAAGTCAAATACTGAACATGGCCAGAGCATATAATGAATCAATTCATGTATGTTCCAGAGATCTGACCTAGTGCTCACCTGGATCCTGTCCAAAAACGTTGAGTATGGCCTCCACCAGCCCGAGCACGTACACGCCGCATGCACACACCTTCGCCAGGTAGAACATGAGGCCAATGCTGCCTCCAAACTCCGGACCCAGAGAACGACTGATCATGTCTGGAGTTCAGAGGTTAAGAATCAGCACCTTTTTTTTTTTCTCCACGGGGTGGAGACTATTTCCGGCCCAGAAAAATGCAAACAACCTCAAAAGAAACTAGTCAGTTCTATCCGATAGCTATATTGCTCTTGTTCTAATACAAATGCACTTCGCTAAGGATACAGTAAGCTCCGCCCCCCTGCACTGCCCCATTAGTAGAGATAGCACAGATCGACAGGATGGTCAAGGAGATGATGAAATATGCCACAACCAACATGAGCAATCCTTGGAGAAGACCAGCATGACCGACGACAAAACCTGCAACACACACTCATATGTATTACACCAACACACACACACACCTAACATAGATAATTTATTGTCATGATTCCCCGCCCATGTCTCTCCACCTCACATTCCCTGACCTGTGCGCAGGAAGAGGACGATGCTGAACATGGACAGGATGGTGGGCACCATCACCCCAAAGAAGGTGTTGAGTTTGCGGGGATTGGATTTGGAAGCGTCGTCCCCGGACGTGGACCCCTTCCTGGAGTCTGCACTGTCCCCCAACATGCTGTACGCTCCATGGGGCAGGAGACGACTCCGCTCCCCCGCCATGACCTAAAAACAGGAAATTAAAACTTCTGACTTCCTGTTTTAGTGAGTATAGGGTTGTCTTGGTTATGACATGTGATAAACTAACCTCATTTACACAGTTGGTTAAGTATACACAATAAAAGCTAATAATCTTAATCCATATCCTGCATTCGCAAATATCCAAAGTTCATGTACAAGGCCTGTGCCGTACCACCCAACAGCGCACATCGGAAAATCTGATCTTATACCGATTTTTAGATCACTATTGGATCAGTGCATCCCGGTCATTAAGTATAAAGGCAATATTAATATTAAAATAAAATAATTGCACTGACTCAGAGATATAAAATAGTATGAAAATTGATCAGTGGAAAAATGAAAACTGAAATAAAATTCGCACCCTCGCAGCAACGTCTCACTCATAAACAGAGGGGAAAAAAAGAATCGTAACTATATTTTAAAAAGCAAATAACCAATTTTACAGTTTTAAAGCATTTTTTTTATACATTATCCAGGTACTACAGATAAAATATTATCTGTTATACTGAATAAGATTTCATGGAGCTCAATTTATACAAAGCTCATTTAAAATGTCCAACATTATTACTGATTTTATTTTTTTAATTCTACAGCAAGCATAATAATGTACCGTTAAAAAGCCATGAAATGGTTCCTAAATCATATTACCTTTTTTTTTTTTTTTTTCCGCCATTTCCTTTAAACTTTTAGCAGATTGTTTATAAGTAAAGTTTTGTCAGCTGAGAGAAGAGAAAATGTCAAGACTGTATCACATGCGAATAAGACAAGAGTCACATGAAAGAGAAAACCAAAAAGACTTTGGGGATTACACCAGCGTAAAAAAAAAAAAAAAAGTCCTTGTGACTCTAGCTTTAACTACATACACTGTCTGCTTATACGATAACAGTTTTAGGGGGAAAGCTTCCTAGAATTACATAGTGTGAAACTGTATATATATATATATATATATCTCCATTCACCAATCAAATGAATCGAAACAAATTAATCAATTTAACTGAATAATGTAACAAAATACATATTAAAATATAAAATATACCTGGTGTTAATGTAAAACTGATGTGTCTGATATATGTATGGGTAGCAATGCCACTTTTACCCCATCAAACCTAGTACAAATTGAACATTTGATTAAAAATAAAAGTATTTTAGTAACATTATTACACATTCTCTACAGATATAAGATGAATGATTTTTTTTTTTTTAAATCAGCTGTCAGGTACCACACGCATACACACACACACACACACACACACAACAAACCAAAACATTGTACAGAACATATTTCTGTGAGAAATCTGAAAATCTAACATTAGGGGAAGTCAAAATGAATCTACATATCAGATCAGACCAGATCATAAATAATAATATTAATAATAAGAATAATAATAAGAAGAAGAAGAAGAAGAAGAAAGAAGCTCCAGAATAACAAGTGAGTGTTAAAACTGTCACTGATGTGATCATTAGCAATAAATGTACACCTTGTGTTTACACACTTACTGGAAGTATGAATCATGTACATATTCTTTATTAGTACAAAACCATTTGTTACAACTGAAAAACTAGTCACCGTGTAATATTCTTGCATTAGTGGAAAAAAAAAAACAATTAAGAACACAAAAGCAGGATTTAAACTTCATGAATTTGAACAAGCTACCATAAAAAGCCTTTTGTATCTTCCGTTTGGTGAAAGAACGTCAAGCAAAACAACAAGGAAGCAAAACAACTAACCAAAACAGATAGTGAGGAACGCTATGTAACGTTCGGGCATCTTTAACGCGGCATGCCACTGTATGTGTATGTATATAAACATAGGCGATTCAGTTGAAGCTAAACGGTTCATGTTACCTGTACAACACTTCTTCTTCTTCTTCTTCTTCTTCTTCTTCAAAACAAGCTGCAGACCCGAAGAGAGAAAAAAATCAACATGAAGAGTTCTTAACCGACCTTTCACTCACTACCAAAAGGCTAAATTTATTTATTTATTTATGTATTTCTTCTGTAGCTATCAGTTTGTTAACAGCATCCCTCTTTGTAACCGACTCTTCCTGCCTGCAGTTTGGCTCCGTCCCAATCCGCTAGCTAGTCTGCTAAATAGTATGGGGGGAAAAAAAAAAGCACGCCACCTACTGCACGTGACTACTTTGACCGTAACCATGGATACGTCCTCACCTTGGCCTCACATACTAACTAGTACGCTAGACTCTCAGTAGTGATGTGTATTATTGAGTAGTATTAGCATTAGGATAATGTACTAGCATTCTATTTAGTGTGGTAGTACGCAGTTTGGGACGTCCCCAAGGTTTGGGATGGTCACGTGACCATGCATGTGACTCTGCAAAAGGGGAAAGAAGTTCATTTGTTCAGGATGTTATATAATCATACAGAAATGTACTCAGATTTATATTATAAAATGATGCATAAGGCATTACCTCATTGCCTGTGTGCATTATCCAGGTGAGAGCATTAGCATGAAAGAATTAGACTATGCATTAAAGTAAAACTCCACCCTGAAACAGATTAAGTATTTCTTTTTTTACTGAAATTTTTGTCATATGTTTAGTGATTCTGGCACTAATTTGTTGGCTGTTTTTTTTTTTTTTATTATTCCTCTGAGAAGTTGATGGTTAGATAGATAGTTAGTGATCTATGAGATGGCGAGCGTGATGCTGTGGATGGTTTTAACATGAAAGATGAAGTTTTATAAGCTGATCTGTCTGAGCAGAGCGCCCTGATGAGGAGATTTAAAAGACTAAAGTGCTGCTGCATCGCTCTCTTTAGGTAGAGATGAAGTGAGGGCTAAATGCCACTGCACCACTATCAGCAGGTAGCAGAACAGCATTGTGGGAAATATAGGAAATCGTTAAACCAAGTGTAAATAGACCAAAATGTCAAAGAAAGAAGTTGAAACTAAAGAAAAAAAACAACTCCATTTTCTGTATCACTTATCCTACACAGGGAGCCTGGAGCCTATCCCAGGGGACTTGCAGGGGCAGGGGACACCCTGGATGGGGTACCAACCCATCACACACACTACGGACAATTTGGAAATGCCAACCAGCCTACAATGCATGTAGACTATGGGAGGAAACTGGAGTACCCAGAGGAAACCTCCAGGGCACGGGGAGAACATGCAACTGCCATAGAGCACAGGCAGGAACTGAACCCCCAACTCCTGGAGTGCAAGGCAATCATGCTAACCCCTAAGCCACTGTGCACCCCTAACACTTCATTACCAAATAAATCTTGGACACATATCGTGTGTGGCGGCTTTTCCCTTAAACGTTTAAAATTATATTCTGACGTTTTGCATCTCACCATACAACATGACGCAAGTAATGGCTGACGGGTAAAAAGTTGACATTCTTTCCTTCTGCTTTTGTGTATTTCAGGATCTGTGGTCCTCCAGCGTGACGGAATTGGCAGTTAAAAATAACACCCTCTCAGTTCCTCTTTAAAACAGATGCAATGGGACCAAAATTCAGTCAAGTGAGATTTTAATAATAACAGCATTTTAAACAATATCATTCCACAAAGCACATTAAAGCTACAATCAGCATACTTTATGAACCACTGGCTACCATAGACACAATAAAATGAATGCATTACCATTTTTATTTCTGTTGTTTTGCTCCGCAGAGGTACTGAAATGCTCGTACACATCCATAAATACAGTTCGGTTTAATCTCTAATGTCTGTGTTCACAGTAGACTTATTTTGTTTTTTTATATATATATATATATATACACACACATTATTTGTGTTGTTTCACCGCTTAAAGCTGCAGTCAGCAAATTGTAGGTCTGACCGCTTTTTTGTAATATTTGTTAATAAACAGGTTTTTATATTCCAGTCTGTGTTGTTGCCCACCCCCCCCCACCCCCACCCCCCCCACACACACACACACAAAGTCCCGCCCACTTCTCTTGGCTAACAAGAAAAAAGCTGGTAAATTCACAGGTCAACGTTCGCCTAGATAAAGTTGGTGTGAAGCGAAAGTAACCTCGACCAGATGACATTTTGTGATTTTCATGTCTTGTGCCCTTTCCCCTTCAGTGAATTGGCTCTTCCGCTATGTGAAATTTACTTGCGTTTATTCTGACCATTGCTTAATCTGGGGGGAAAAAACAAAACAAACAACAACATCAACAACAGAAAAGCCTAGTTTTCAGGTGTCTCCCATATCAGCGTAGCAAGAAATCAAAAATCCTACATGCTCCTGCTAAACCATAGATGTAGGCACCTCTGGCTTTGTTTGAGTTTTGCATTACAATACAGCGTGTACAACAGCTTTAAACGAGACTGAACATTCATTGCTACTATTACGTGTTTGCAGCAGATTAACCTTTTGAACTCAGGCACATAATAACCTCGTGTTTGTGTAGCTTGTGTAGTCCAGGAAGCTTGAGCACTCAGACCAGATCCAGAGACTGGGAGTTGAGGTGTGGCCAGGTGTAGGAGGCTGCAGCCGGGAGGAGCGAGAGCGCAGGGTGGGCAGGCGGAGCGGCGGAGGTGGGCGAGTGTTTGAGCCGGTGTTTCTTGAGCTGGCCCAGTTCGCGGAAGCAGCAGCCGCACTGAGCGCAGCGGTACGGCCGCTCGCCTGTGTGGATGCGCTGGTGCTTGTGCAGACTGTCCAAATGGCGGAACCGTTTCTCGCAGTAGCGGCAGGGGTACGGCCGCTCGCCCGTGTGGATGCGCTGGTGCGTCTTCAGGCAGTAGAAGCGCCGGAAGCCTCGGCCGCAGACGTTACAGCGGTGCACTTTGTCAGTCGCCTCGACGGGTGGCATCAGACCCGGCGGTGCCTCCACATCGCCAACAGACATGGGAGGCGAGATGATCTGGGGTTGAGTGTTTGAACAGGAAGAGGAAGCCGCAGCTATAGGCGGAGGGTCTAAAGGCTGAACTTCGGCTTCGTCTTCGACTTTCACAGAGTTCTGCTTGATCTCCTCGCTCGCGTCCATCACCTGGATGAGGCTCAGCTCGTTGACGTTACCCGCCGGAGCTCCCATCTCAAACTCGAACCTGCCGATGTCGCACGGCTCATCAGGGGCCTTCGCGGACGAACCTGCAGCGTCTTGTTCCTCCTGAGGCACTCTCCCAAAATCCTGCACTGCACCCGCAGAGGACTTATACTCTACAACACACAGAGGGACAAGTCATACACAAACCTGTAAGAACTCACTTGTAATAAATAGCCATTTTGCAAAGTGGTGACATTTAAAGAGACCCAGTGACTTTTTTACCGATTCGTACATCTTTGTATGTTTATAATGACTTTTTCTTTTTGACAATCCGTACACCTCTATATGCTTGTAATGGTTAATTTTTTGTAAAAAAAAAAAAAAAAAAAAGGGATTTATGTGCTTTACAGTGTTTTGTAATTCTGTAACCGAATGTTGATAAGGTTAAGATGAATTTGCACAGTGAGTACTGTGATGTCCAAGGCAAATTTCTCTCAAGACAATAAAGCATATCTTATCTAATCAATCGGTCAAGACAGATCTGGTGTCTGAAGTCGCTTCTTTAGTTTTGCTTTGGAGCTGTGAGGATGCTGAGGGAGGCTTATAGCTAGCAGTTAATAATACACAGATGTTTATGAGTATGTGGTTTCTGACTGTGTATGGAATCATAGCTTCATCACATGAACCACTTTTTTCCATCAGACTCACACAGAAATGGCCCACAGTCTAAACGTGGAATTAAAAATGATTTGCATATTTCGTTTAAACAAACAAAAACCAAACAAACTACAGACTCTGAGGGAAAGCGAGTGATTTAGACATGCAGTGTGCACAGAGCTAAACTGGTAGCTATACAGTTCCAGTACTCGTGAGCCGCATTAACCAGAGCAAAACTTGCCACCAGACTTGTTCAGGCTGATCTGCTACATTTGGGATACAGGGAACATTGTGTACATTTCGCTTTGACCAAACTATTCCTTTAACACCATGCAGATTAGATTCCTCTGAGTCATGCCATGGGTCACACCCTTGGAAGAAAAAAAAGAAAAGGTCTCGTGCTTGGGGATCTGGTGATGACGTGCTTGGGAATCGACTCCCTTGAGAACCTGATTCATTTACGAATCACCTGACTACGCACCCTTCTCGATCACTCCTTCCTCTGAGATGTAAAACTGATCTTCTGTGGGCTCTTCACTTCCGGCCTGCACAGAGTCAGACTCCAGAGGAGCTCGGCTAGACGTGTCGTTAATGGCGCACGCGCTGTTCGCACGCATCCTCCGTCGGTTGATGACGCTCCGGGGCCAGTCGGACTGCACTGTGGGTAAACACAGGCCGACACTAGGCACGGTTTTAGCGCCGGGACTCCTTCCAGATGAGTTCCTGAAGGATTTGAGATGAGATGAGTCTCTGGTTTCTGGGGTCGCTTGTGAGGAAAGCTGGAGATCCTCGGTGCTGCAGGATGGAGAACGGTGTCGGTTTAACAGCAGGCACTGCTTTATGTTCTTCTCAGCGGCGGTCATGTAGTAGCGCACCGCCTTCAGCTCGCTCTCCGACACCTCGAGCCTCTCGCGCAGGGTGCGGTTCTCGCGCCGGGACTCTGCGGCGGCGTCACGCGCCTCGGTCAGCCTCGCGCCGACAATCCGCGCCGTTTCCTTTAACACCGTGTCCACTGCGCACCTCACCGCCTGGTCGATAGTAGAGGCGAGCTCGTACTTCAGGAACGACACGCTGATCCCATCTAAAGCCATGCTGCCTGTCGCTATAACCTCAGCCTTAATACCGCCGCCGCTTCCCACATAAACACCTGCAGCTGCCAAGCTTTAACTTCTCCTTTCCCAAATATGTGCTGCAAAGCTGTTTGTAATCTAGCACTTCATTTTCCTAGTTACAGGAAAAGATTTAAATAAGAACACACTCCCAAAAAAAATTATTCTGCGCAAACAAATTAGTAAACAAACCATACAAGCCTCCGCTTATCGTCGCGCAAGTAAGGCGTCGCACGCTAATGACGCAATTTCCTGCAGTCCTTCACGGGGCTTATGGGGAATGAAGTTCTCACGTGCTGCTGTGACTACACAGCAGCAAATAGCTGCTATTTAAAATAAAATTTTAAACATTTAAAATGAAAATAACATTTTAATAAACAGATAGCTCAGTCCTTTTTTTTTTTTTGGAGCAATTAATTATTATTCCTGATTTTTTTCACCAATCCCACAGTCACACTGTGTCAAAACATACACTATATAGCCATAAAGTTGTGCACACCTGAACACCACACCAATATGTGCTTCTTCTCCAAACTGGTACCACAAAATTAGAAGCATACAATTGTATAGGGTGTGTTTGTGTGCTGTAGCATTAAATTTCCCTTCACTGGAACTAAGAGGCCCAAACCTGATCCAGCATGTCAATGCCGCTGGGCACAAAGCCAGCTCCACTGATTAGAAATTCAAATTTGATCTATGTATATATAGATCAATATGTAATTTTGGAGAAACCTGTGGTACAGCAGCTGATTAGAGGTTATTTATGGACATTAATAGCAGCACAGAGGCAGAGATTTGATGATGGTTGAGTTGGAGTGCTACTGGAAAGACGGAGCCCCATCCATCCTTCATTAAGATACGTGTAAATAAAGACCTGCTGTTTGCTCATAGAGAGAATCAGCACTACATCATGATGATCCTCTTGCGTACTCTGAAATAAATAAGATAAAAGAGAAATACATGATGGAAAGTCTTCATTTCAAGTTATTCAGCTGTAACTCTGAAAAAGCTCTCAGGGTTTTTGACCTTTATACTTTCAGTCATTGTTTGTTTAATAAACATTTGGGAGTTAAACATTAGTGAGGACATGTACTTCAAAAATCAGTTGAATTCTGAGTCTGAGTTTTTCCTCTGTGTGCTGACTGAGAGTTATATCTTAAAGTTTTGTTACTATGGAATTTTGTGAATTAATAATGATAAACGACTGTAGGCTGGAGTAATGTTGCCCCCTAGTGGTCATTATGTGTAACTATAGGTATGTTGGCGATACACTTCTGACTATTTTCTCAGACTTTTGTTTATTGTTGTTTATTTTCATCATCATCTTCATTAAGATCATCATCTTCCTCCTTCTCTTCACTGAGCATTTGGTGTTGAATGGGATGTCTGTGGATTAGATTATTTGCACATTATATATTATATACTCATATATGCATTGCATTTCCAGGAAAAAGAAACAAAAAAAAAAAGAAAAAACTTACAATAACCTGGTTGCACAAGTATAAACACCCTTTCATAATCGGACATCTGACTGTGCTCAGAATGAAACAATCACATTCAAACTCATGTTCAGAAGTAATTATCGTACACCTGTCCTCAGTGAAAGGATTAAGATTAACCCCAAATAAAGATCAGCTGTTTCTGTAGAACTGTCTTGGCATCTTCTTGGTTTCATCTGACTGCTGAATGTCATGGTCCGCAAAGAGCTCACAAAACATCTACAGGATCTCATTGTCAGAAGTTATCGATCAGGAGAGGGGTACAAAATTTTCAAAACATCAGATGTACCATGGGACCTCGTGAAGGCCATCATCAACAAGTGGAAAAAATGGGGCACCACAGTGACATTATCAAAAACAGGACATCCCTTCTTTCTCATGAAAAAAAAAAAAACAATATCCAAGCCCACATAAATCACCCCAGACTATGTGACAAAATGTGTTATGATCTGATGAAGCCAAGGTAGATTTTTGGGGCATAATTCTAGAAAGAACACCATACCAACCGTGAAGCATGGTGGTGGCAGCATCATTTCTCTTCAGCTGCGATTTGGGCTCTGATCAAGATAGAGGGAATTATGGACAGCTCCAAATGCCACTCTATTTTTGGCACAAAACCTGCAGGCCTCTGTTAGACAGCTGAAGAAAAAAAATCAGAAAAATGTTGCTTTAAAGCATGTTAATGACTTTAAGCACAAATCCAAGTTAACAAAGTGACGGCTTCAAACGGAGAAGATCAACATTTTGGAATGGCCCAGTCAGAGCCCAGATCTAAATCCTATCCAAAAGCTGGAATGACTTGAAGAAGGTTATGCACAGGAGATCCATTCACAATTTGATAGATCTGGCACTTTTTTTTTTTTTGCTGCAAAGGAGTGGAATAAAAGTGCCAAATCAAGATGCACCAAGTTGGTAAACTCTTGCCCAAAAAGACTGCATGCTGTATTACAAGCAAAAGGTGTTAGTTAAGGGATGTGTATACTTTTGCAACCAGGTTAGTGTAAGTTTTTTCTTTTTCCCCCATAAAACATTTCTATATATTTTTCACTTGAATTTTGTTGGTGGCTATATCACGTTAAAGGTGGAATAAGATGTGACATGATTTATCCTGGTTTCATTTTTTTTTTTACATTAAAAAAACCTGCAATTTTACCCAGGGTGTGAAAACTTTTTATATATAATGTAATTACTACTTCGGCATTTGAGTCATTTAAAAATGGGTTATTTGACAAAGAGAAATGTATAATTGCTTTATCATTTTCTGTACGGAGATGTTTATTTTATGTTTCTAGAAGGAGTCTCCAGTGTCAGCTCTTTCAGTAGTCAGTAGGTTTTCCACCACGGTTGTTATTTTGTCTTATTATTTCAAGAGAGTGAGAGAAAAAAAAAAGGTGATGATTGTTTCACTGATAAACTGATAAATTCAGCAGTTCTTATACTTGGTAAATTGCTGTGCTATAAGACAATAAAACACGTGTTGTTACTGAAACATGATCAGCTTTGGGCTGGTGACAGTAACTCCGCTTCACGTTGCATCACACCATCCTGTCTTTGAATATTTTCAATAACATCATGCCCTGTTATAGACTATTAAAGTCCTGTTAGGTCCTGAACCACATCAGCAAGTCTGAGTGACATCACTGTGGATCTGAATGTGGTTTGATGCAGATTTGTACGGAACACGATTTCAGGTGAGATTGACATTACATTCCTTGTTATGTACTGTATACATAGAGCCTCATAGCTCTGGTGCAAAATTAAAAAAAAAATAAAAAATGTTTGACACGAAAGATGCTTTGGCTGATTGACTCCATTTGAGGTAAGTGCAAAATTGTGTAAAGTTGAATTTGTGTCATTCCATTCTTTTAAATACTGTAATAGAGGAGTGTGTGTGTGTGAGTGTGTGTGTGGCCACTTGCTTGGGCCCACTGCAAATGGTGTTGCTAGGCAACCCATCCTCAGCTACTATAGTCCCTAATGGAGCTTTAAGAAGAGCAGGGCAGGTGGAATGTACCATTATATCAGTGAAGGGGGGTGGGGCGGTGATCACCAACCCTTTAAATTTACTTATTTACAATAGCTGTAGATTAGGTATTGTATTTTTATATTTATTTTTTAATGTTCTTATTATTATTCTTACATCTCTCTCTCTCTCTCTCTCTCTCTCTCTCTCTCTCTCTTTCTGTGTGTGTGTGTGTGTGTGTGAGAGGGTAATTACACCAGGTGTAATTAGGAGTGAGTGTCCTTTGGGTGGCGTCTCGGGTCTCCTGAGAGGAGGAACACAGTTCAATGGCACTCAACCGGAGAAGAATTTTAATTAATGCTGGTGTGAAGTTATTCAGATCAAATCTTTTAGACATGGGGTGGCAAAAGTGGGCAAGAGCACTGAAGGGGCGGAGCCACCTAGTCGCAATATATATTAGACCTGTTCCTTGGTTACTAAATATAAATGTCTAGATAATGACATGGCTTATTTGTATTACCCCTGATTGAGTCCATCATAGAGGACCATGCACACACACACACACATTCACATTCACACACTCATTTACACCTAGGGGAAATTTGGCATAGCCAGTCCACCTACTGGCTTGTTTTTGGGATGTGGGAGGAAACCGGAGAACCTGAAAGGAAACCAAGGTGGACAGAAGAGAGCAAGCCAAACTCCACACACGGTAAATCCAAGTTCAGGATCTAACCAGAGACCTTGGAGCTGATTGTCAATACGATATTTTTCATGCATTAAAAAAAAATGGCTCCCAGTAGTGGTTTGGACATTCTGAAAAGTCACAAATAGCTGCTTTAAACTGGACTGTGCTAATTTTGACAGCATGGGGTGCTTACAATGTCTGTGAATATTTATGCTTAATTCTTTTACATCCTCTGCTTTTTATTAATGCATTTTTTTTAAAGTTCAGATCTCTGTAGATGGGACTTTTAGTGTCTCTAAAAGCTTGTTCTTCCTTTAAAAAAAAAAAAAGAGGGGGCGGTGTAATGGTACGGTCTGTATAAAATGGGTGTGGTCGAATCTCACATACGAGACGTTGGAGGATATTTTACACACCGAACCGTGAGCTTTTATCCTGAAAGCTGCAGGACTCACCCCGGCGCGTGCGCTCATTAGCTATTTAACACATTTGAGATTAATGACATCATAATAAGCTCCTTTATTGCTGAAATCTGTCTGAGGTCTGGGGTGGTTTGGTGTCTGACACTGGAGAACTTATGGGAGGCTTGTGCGCTCCACCGGCGAGATAGCCCAGATTTTTTATTATTGGTATTATTATTATTATTATTATTATTATTATTATTAATATTATTATTGAATTTTTGGGTTCCAGTCGCGTGCACAGAATCCGTGCATTGCGGTTTGATTTGAATAATTCATTCCGCGCAACGAAACGAGGAGAGAGAACGAGAAGCACAGCCCAAGCAGCAGAGGAAGGGAGGAAGCAAGGAAGGAAGGAAGGAAGGAAGGAAAGAAGGACGAGAAAAAACGCAGAGAAAGCCAAACGAGCCTTTTATTTAAAGCCTGATTTGGATTTTTTTTTTTAAGCAGCAAAAGACCATCTGCAAGCTTGATTAAAGAGACAAACCCATCCAAGCCGACGCAGCCCCGGGTGTGTGTGTGTGTGTGTGTGTGTGTGAGAGAGAGAGAGAGAGAGAGAGCTTCAGGTCCATTTGGAGAAATGCAGTGATTTTTCTGCTGCGTTTTTGCAGGCCTGCTTCACGGCCATCATGTGCGTTCGGGTCTGAATTTTTCTCCAGGAACAAGAGATCAGACTGAAGCACTTCCTCAAGCTGTCAGCTCTGTAGTCTTCCTGTGCTGAGGACAACAAGCTTAAAGACCAGGTATTGTATAATGCAGCCTGTCATGGGCCTTGTGTCAGCATGAATAACTGATGCAAAGGGAAAAGCTGGAGTGGAGATATTTGCCACATGATCAACAAGGCCTGATCAACTGTTTCTATTAAATATCATGTTGCATGGAGTGGATGTCATTTTGGTGAAATGTTGCATGATAACTAGCATGGAGCTAGATTTGGATAAAGCTTTGTCATTCCAATAACAGGTTGTTCTCCTCCATCCTCATGCGCCAGGCCTACACTGCACACACTGTTACCCTAGTCACGCTCCAAAGACACTGTTACATTTTAGCACCTGTTCAGCAAATATTGCCGTTACTGAAGCTCAGAGGAGTGTGTTTGAAGGTTACATCATTGACCGGTGTAGTCAAGTCCTGAAAGGATGCAGTGGCGCGTCCAGATTTTTAAACAAGTTGCTTTGCACAAATGTTTTGTTCCTTGTTGATTGAATGGCCATTTTGACAGAAATGACTAATTTCTGTATTGTCCAGTAATCATAATTGCACTATAATCATCCACACTGAGCGGAGGTATCCACAACACTATAATAAAATTGTTTAATGAAGCATGAGGTAGATGAGGTAATCATACATGAGGTATGATTTTGTATGAATTGAATACACCGAGGGGAAAAAAAACCGAAAACGCATAAAGCTTCAGCATACTTAATGTAGAGACAACGTCCGCGAGGGTTTCGCGAAGACAAAACCACGTTCTTGAGCTTACAAGCGTGCGTACTATCTGTGGATTTGTATTGCAAGTGCCAAGTGCTCCGGTACTGCAGGTGGCACTATTAAAATTTCATGACAGTTGCCACACCTACAGGAAGAAGACTGATGCTTCTCAAAGTCATCCTTGGAAAGGATGAGCTTGGGCACACCTCGTTTGTAACGACCAATGGTTATGTAGTGTGTTTGTCCAAGGAGTTTGCCCAACTGCCACGTGCACGACATGGCGAGTGATGCCCCCGTATGAAGTCCATTTGCTCTGAAATTACGCCATGTTGTTCGTTTAAGCCAATTGAAATTCTATGTAGAACCCTACAGAGAGGGTCCCTACCTTTAGGAAGATAACTCCACCCTGCTTTTTGGAGGGATTTAATAATTTAGTCATTGCCCATACCTAATAACCAATGGGGGTGCCATTAGTTAGGTCTCCTATCAATCTGGCAAACACATGCTTATTCTGAGATATGTGAAGCCATTGCTTGATGTACACAGAGGCCACCAAGTAGTGCTATTTTTCTGACCCATTATATCCAGAGCACTACTTATTTTTGTAGGTTTAGTGAGAATAAGAACTAAATTACACTAGATATTTGCTACAATGTTGGTCAAAAGAGGAAATCTAATAATAATCTTCCAAGAATAGGGGAGTAAAAGAACAGCGGCTTTAGCCAACTATTTCATTAAACATCTCTGTGTCATGTGATGGAGTTTGGGCTGCTTATGCGCTTTGTTGTGACAAAGTTATCTCCAGATCTTGAGAAAACTAATCTCGGAATAACAGGGTTAAAAATACCAATAGTGATTAATTAAACAATGACACCGTGTACTTTTTTTTTATCCATTTATAGTTACGTTTGATATTGTGGAATGTCCGTGAAACACGTTCCTATTATCACTGACATTAGAACAGCTATAAATAGTCGTTCCTTCACCAGCCTTTCTATTTTATTTTTTTTTAAATCCGTCTTGAAGTCAATTAGACAAAAAAAAAAAATGCATCTTGTCATGTTACTAAGAACCTGCAAAATGTACTGTTACAAAGGGCCGGTGCTGGAAACTCCTATAAATGTTAAATAAACGTGTTCAACAATGATGCATTTTTCTTTGTTTAATAATTATTAGGCTGTTTTTATGCCTTTGGAAATCAATGATAATGACCGATTTTCTGCGCTGTCCTTCCTTGTCTATATATGTGATGCAGGAGCGTTGGCCATTGTACATTATTTATATTATTTAATTGGGTATTTAATTGCATTGTATATTATTTAACACACCTGATTGAACTCATCAGCTGAAGGCCTTCGGGAGCTGAATTAGGTGCTTTACTAGAAAGCAATACAAATCTCTGTAGGCCCTCCAAGACTGTGGACTGTGTTGGTGTAGTGGGATAAAGTCATCCAACTACTGCGTGACAGTTTTGTTTATGTAAAAGGCCTGGGCGAGTTCCTAATCTGTTACTTCAGTGTTCAAGCCTTCACTTGTTCCGCATGCAAAGCTCTCAGACTGTGCGACTCTTTTAACGGGAAATATGCAAATCCAAGCTCCATGCAGAGGTCGCTGATTGGTCAGTGGTTTCAGTGAATTTGAATGCACCCACAAACTATTGCAAAAAAAAAAAAAAAAAAATACACAGCTGATCCCATTTTAATATTTGTATGCAACGAATTCAGAAGAATGCAATTACCAATTCCAAGAGATGCGTGGCTTCTTTTGGATAACGTTATCATCTTAACAGCCTCACGAAGCCATTACAATGCATACATCAAAACGTAGGAGACAGGAACGTACTGCTATACCGGCGTGACATGACATCATTATATGTTAACACTGTGCTATGAACGGCGCTGTAAATAAGGTGGTCACAAAAAAGATGCGTTGGCTGCAGATCGATTTTTAAAGTGGGACCAGAGAAGGCAGTACTTCAACTTAATTTTGATAAACTACTGAAGGGTAAGAACCTGACAATGTGTGTTTCTCCTAACCAAATATTTGCCGTTGTTTCTCATCGTTTGATAGTAATGCTAAGCAGATAACGTTACTGAAAGCTGTAGTGTCGAGTTGTACAGATTATACTGTAGACGTTTCCATGCTAATATGAGATTTTCTTTTTTGTAATTCTGGATCTCTGGATCACTGCAAAATGCTATAAATGTAAATTTCATTAATGCCAATCCAATCTCAGGACACATTTTTAATCTCGTACCATTTTGCAGTAAGGGTAATCTCTTTTGGGTCTTGTAAGTGGCCTCTGGAGCTGTTGGATTACGCTTTTCTCCATTAGGGGAGATTAAAATGGCCATTTCTTCTTCTTCATCTTCTTGCTCCAGACACTGGAGCACTAAAATTGCACTTTAAAGCCAACAGTGCCAGGGTCTGTGCATTAAATATTAACAAGAATAATGCATTATATTATGTATTTATGAAACATTAATAAATCCCTGATGTTTTTTGTAGTTGCAACAATCCTTATGCTTTTTTTTTTTTTTTTTAATTGATGTTGGTAACAAACAGCTGATAGATCAAAGCCTTTGATTAAATACTATGATTAAAATGTTCATTTGTTTTAAACTTAGAAAGCACTTCTAAAATATAAGGAAATGAATAATTAATTACCACAAGTTAACACAGTGTTAATACAAGGTTTAGAAACTAAACAATGTTGTAGTGTTGGTGATATCAGCAGTGTCATATAAATGGTAACCTTTTCTCATCTTCCTGTATTACCGTACAACGAGCATACACACACTCCATGACAGTTTCAGTTTCAATAAGTATAGGATGTATAGTAAGTACAGTGCTGTAATAATGTTATCAAACACTGATATTCATAATTGGTTGGAGTGCATGTGGGATGGAGTGTGTTATTCTGCTTATACCGCAGTGATTTGCCAACGATCAGGAAGATTAATTTATTAACAAATGACACATCGTCTATTTTAATGTTTTAGAGTCAGATTTTATGTTGTGGAACATCTGTTATTTGCATTAATATTAACCTATTATGAATATTACCTGGAACTACAGAAATAATGCACGCCTACTGACCAATTAGATTCGAGCGTTCGAACAGATGTGGGGTCTTGGACAGACAAACCAGGCAGCTCAGAGATCACTGCACGTTTTTTGAATTGTATTGTATGATTTTATACATTTTACTACTTGTATATTAACACAATTAACACAAAATTAACACTACAACACGTGATTCGTGATCCTAGACATTTCGGTGGTCTGCTTTTTAGTGTTTGAGTTTGTAAATGATTAAAAATGAGTTATAATCAGAGTTCACGTAACTACCTGCAGGTGAGGTCGGAAAACTGTTCGGGTTTCTACCTTTTTTAACTTTATTTAAAAAAAAAAACAGACACTTCCAGCAAACTCTGACAAAAGTGCCTTCAACTCAACTCAACTTAAATTTTTCTCCTATTCTGTTTACTTCTTAGCCTGCTGAATGATTTCTTTAATGGTATGCCAATGCTATTTAATGGTGTAAATCAGTTGTACATGAGCGTAAGGTGGGCGTGTCCTGTGCATATGATATGTAAATAAGGCGCTAGTGGGTTGGGACTTGTTTCCATGCAGCTGAGGCTGATTCATTCATCTTGCGTTCATCATCTTCATTCATCTTGCGTCGAAATCACAGCTAATTTTGTTGTCTTATGGCAGTTTCATGACTCAGACACAGATTTGGTAATACCTCATCCCGTGTGCTCAAATCTGTGCTCATGTCTACGTAACTTTGATAAATGAAGGCCAATAGATTTTTAATCCTTGAGATTATAGGATTCTTACAGTTGGCTGTGAGTCAAGGTCACTAGCTCGAGTCCAGTCTTGAGTCAGAGTAGCGGCAAATATGTATTTGGAATATGTATTTGTTTGGAAGTTTCTTATAAGTTTGTCTGATTTAAGATTCCCTCCATGTGCAGTATAAGTACATTCCACTGAACAATCTGGTTATTGGGATAAAATCCAGATGTCTTAGTTGGATTTCTCACAATCCAGTGGTGGATTTAATCTGATTTAAGATATCATAATATGCTGTTTACATGGCCACTTGTAAAATCTGATTGTAAAGCAATAGATGGCAAAACAATTAGATTAGTACATTACATTTGACTTTTATTTTTTTGTTATGTGGTTTGACTTCAAAGGTGGTTGTGGGAGTGACTGAGGTTAAAGGTCAAAGGTCATTTCAAGATGAGTGAGCTGGAGCAGCTTCGGCAGGAGGCTGAGCAGCTGAAGAACCAGATACGAGTAAGAGAACCTGCATAACCTTCATACTGAGCACTCTAACTATGTAATGAGCATCATCACAGTGTTATAACTCGTGGTTCAGGATGAACTTATTAACACCATATATGATATTGATATCGTGGTCAATTATGTCACGGTGCACTTCTCAAGACCGTCACGGGTATCGTAAGTAGTTTCAAATAGTGTCTTTTTTTCTAACCGATGAATAGAATAATCTTTAAAATCGATTTTTACAGGATGCAAGGAAAGCATGTGGAGACTCTACACTTACTCAGGTAAAGCTCACATATACATACACGCAGTTCACCACCCTGACGTTGATTATTTTCCTATAACAGAATGTCCTGAAGTGTTTTATTCCTCATATATCACAGCAAATTCTATTCAATTCTAATATTTTTTTTTTGGCATGGGATATCCATGCCACAAGCTAGCTTAGTTCCTGTTATCACTTACATTATAGCAGCTATAAACATTCGTTCCCTCATCAGCCTCTCTCGTTTGGTTAATAAGACCAAAATATGCAGTTTGTCATGTTCCTGAGAAAGTGAAAAGCGCAAACTAATTCATCCTGAAGACTTTCCAGTGGTGGAAAACAGACACCGGACACTCCTTCCATAAATATTTAATAAACATCTCCTAATAGAAAACTTCATCATATTAACCATTTTTTTTAAATCAATTTATGTGGCGTGCCTGTACAAGTCCCTGTGTATGTTGTTACTATAGAAACGGTAACAAACTAGAATGAGCGCATTAATAATAATAATAAACCTGTCAGAACTGCTGTTATAGAAAATAATCAACACCTTTTGACCAGAATTTGATCGAGAATTCAACAGCACTGTTGTATAAATGACTTTATCATCTATACGTGTGTGTGTGTGTGTGTGTGTAGATAACAGCAGGACTGGACCCAGTGGGTAGGATTCAGATGCGGACAAGGCGTACTCTCAGAGGTCATTTAGCCAAAATCTACGCCATGCACTGGGGCTCCGACTCCAGGTACAGTTCTTATTGTACTGTTCTAGTCATTCTGCAGAAGGTGCATTTTTCCATACGTTGCACTGTGATCCTTCAGGTCTGAGATTTCACCCTTGAGTGTCTTGAGTCACAACAAAAAAAAAAAAAACTTTTTCAAATGAATGCTTTTAAAATTAGACTTTTCCAAGCTTGTTTCATTTTAATAAGAGATCTGAACATCACTGAAAATCTTCATTTAGTCGGTCAGGATTGTAATTTTGCCTTCATCCACTAGAGGATGGTATTTATAATCACTGTGTTGTAATAAACACCTTCAGCCAGTCATTTTTTTCTCTTCGTCACTTTCCTCTCAGGCTCCTGGTCAGCGCGTCACAAGATGGCAAACTCATCATCTGGGACAGTTACACCACTAACAAGGTACATCACAGTGATACGATTAGAAATAATAAATTGGAAATAGTCAGAAATAATCATAGCGTTAAACCCACCCTGCCACACCCTAACTGTGCCCAGTGTGCCTAAAACACAATGCTGTCTTTATACACTGCACACATAGAAACACTGCATACCTTTGGAAGTACCTTTCAGGCCTGATGTGGGTCATGCTGGATGTTTGTGTAGTGTTATATTTATAATCAGGTTATATAAAAGTGCTCTGATTGGACAGATCCACGCCATCCCGCTGCGCTCGTCATGGGTGATGACGTGCGCTTACGCTCCGTCTGGAAACTTCGTAGCCTGCGGCGGTCTGGACAACATCTGCTCCATCTACAGCCTGAAGACCCGCGAGGGCAACGTGCGAGTCAGCCGAGAGCTCCCTGGACACACGGGTACACACACACACACACACGCACAGCTGGATATTAAAGGCCATCAACTGGCTGTCAAGCCACTGCAGAAGATTTACACAGCATTTTATGTTCGCCATTTAGAAAATCAGCTTTATGTAAACATCAGCGCTTGAAAATTTGGACAACCTTTTAGCTTTTTTTTTCCCTCCAAGTTAGTTCAGTATTTAATGCAAAACAAAGCATGACATGATACTGAAGGTTAAGATATTGGTGTCTAACAGGCTTTTTTTTTAACAGAAATATGTTGATGATATTACTCAAACTCACACAGTCGTCTGTTTGTGTCTCAGTGTGTCACAAGTGTGCGCTTCCTGCTTGTGCTCTTCCTCAGGTTACCTTTCCTGCTGTCGTTTTATTGATGACAATCAGATCATCACGAGTTCCGGAGATACCGCCTGGTATGTTTAAATCCTCTCCTGGATGTGAAATCTCTGAAAATCTCTGCAGCAGCTAGTACATTCAAGTACAAGCACTAAAATATTCCATTAAGTAATATTACACTGTAACTTCATTGAATGAAAGTAGTTTTGTAGCAAATAAGCTCTGAAATGCGTTTCATGTTTTTATCACTAACTCAGGTAACCGCCTGCTCATGCATTTGTATTTGTTTGTGACTAAATTTACAAAATCCGACTCCTAAAATTGCGTAGTGCACGTGTGAATTACTAAATTGCAATGCTCATGGAGCAACAGAACAGCATTCACCCTGTCGTCAGGAGATTGCGAGTTCGAAAAGCCGTCCATGGCCTGGACTCAAGAGAGCAAAACTGGTCATGCTCTCTGAGTGAGTATAGCCAATCGTGGGCGTCTTGTGAGCTCGGGTATGTGGAAGAGGGCAGATAGCGCTTTCTTCCGAATGTGTTACGCTGCCCTGCGAAGTGGAGCAGTTTGAAAAGATGTGGAGGTTGGCTTCATGTGTCTTGGAGGAACCCTCCCCTTTGGTAGTTGATAGTACAGAGTTAGCTATTGGCTGGGAATTGGCAAGACCTCAGAAAAGGCTTTGGAGGGAGTAGGGCATAGTGATGATCACTGCAGAATTTCAGTAAGGTCGCTCTCAGTTTGTAGTATGAGCTCTAATAATGTAGGTGAATTCTTCTTGTGTGTGTCAGTGCTCTATGGGACATCGAGACAGGCCAGCAGACTACGCTGTTCTCTGGTCACAGTGGAGACGTGATGAGTTTGTCCTTGTCTCCGGATTTGCGCACGTTCATTTCAGGCGCGTGTGACGCCTCGATCAAACTGTGGGATGTCAGAGACAGCATGTGCAGACAGACCTTTACGGGCCACGAGTCCGACATCAATGCTGTGTGTGTGAGTACACCCTCTCGCCCAAGGGAATTTCATGGCACTGTAATAGGGAAAAATCTGAAATAATTACATAGCAGACAAAAGAGTTTGCTTATTTGTGTACTTTTGTGTTGTCTTCACGTCTTCAGTTCTTCCCCAGCGGCAGTGCGTTTGCCACGGGCTCAGATGATGCCACGTGCCGCCTGTTTGACCTGCGTGCGGATCAGGAGCTCGGCCTTTACTCGCACGACAACATCATCTGCGGCATCACGTCGGTGGCGTTCTCACGCTCAGGCCGGCTGCTGCTCGCCGGCTATGATGACTTCAACTGCAACATCTGGGATGCCATGAAAGGAGACCGTGCAGGTAGAATCCTTACCAACAGTCTCTATCAAAGAGAATTTATAAATCTATTTATAAATCATTATAATAGGGGGGCACGGTGGCTTAGTGGGTAGCACATATGCCCTACACCTCCAAGGTTGGGGTTCTAATCCCGACTCCGCCCTGTGTGTGCGGAGCTTGCATGTTCTCCTCGTGCTTCGGGGGTTCTCTCCGGGTACTCCGGTTTCCTCCCCCAGTCCAAAGACATGCGTTGTAGGCTGATTGGCATTTCCATATTGTCCGTAGTGTGTGAAGGTGTGTGTAATTTTGCCCTGCATTATATTATCAATATAACTGTGCTTAGAATTCCTTGTAAATATTGATAAATAAAGTATTCAATGCGAGCGTCAAAGGTTGCCAGATTTTTCTTGAGTAGAAGCACTAGAGACGGGGTTTTTCAACAGCGTTTAAACACAAGCACTTTAAGCCTGAAAAAAAAAAAATCAGGGATAGAAAATGCAGACTGCAGAAGCAGATAGTGTTTGCTGTCAAATGTAATACAATGGAACATAAAAGCAACTTAAAACCGAAACATAAAAAGACTATTATGATGATATACGAATGAGAACTTGACAAGGATTGAAATAAACCTAATAGCAGTCTAGCAGAGTGTAGTCTAATTAAAGAATATGGTTTCCACCCTCATTATTCAACCGCTTATAAAATAGCACTTGATCCAGCGCATTCTATGTTGCGCTTTATTTATTTTTTTTAATACCGTGCACCGACAGCTAATCGTGAGCACAATTTAATGAAGCCATTGTAATCTTCAAGGCATTTTATCATGCTTTTAATTCACTAATTTGATTTGACGAAATAATAAAATAACGCTAATGTCTTTGGAAGCATGCAGTGATGACATTTTAAATGCTTATGATGCTTTTATTATTACTGTTAATAAATATTAGAGTTGCTTTATAAATAAACATTATTAGTTATAAAGGTCATTATCAAATTGGAAAGAATTATAAGCACACTTACAGAGTCAAATCATGGTTTCACTCCACACACACACACACACACACACACACACAATATGACCTGTTCCTTTCCTAACAGGAGTCCTGGCCGGCCATGACAATCGCGTGAGCTGTCTTGGCGTGACGGACGACGGCATGGCCGTGTGCACTGGCTCCTGGGACAGCTTCCTCAAGATCTGGAACTGACATCTCTCTCTCTCTCTCTCAAACACACACACACACACATTACTACACACTGTATGCCTGTTTTACTGTATATATACACGACAAAAACACACACACACACACACACACACACAAACTCTGACGCATATTGTACATAATATATTATGCCAACTAGGTATCTTGAGTTGTTTACTATGGTAATTGCTTTGTATACATAACCGCACCTGAATCTGTACACCAGTAACTGTGGATGCAGGTCACAGGTTTGACCCACTGAAGCTAAACACGAATGTTCTTTCTTTCTCTCTCTTTCTCTCTCTCTCACTCACACACACACTCTCACTCTGTACATGTTGGCAGAGGACTTAAACACAATGTAGAATATACACTCAAAACTCTTAAGTGACTCAAAAACACACTCGGAGAGAAAAGGGGAAGGAGATTTGTTGAATTGCGAGTCCAGTAATTTGGGATTGTATTTATGTTTATTTGGACACACTCACTGCTAGTCTTGGGCTCTGAGAAAACAAGAGATGATCTTTAGGACTTTGTTTTTACATTTCTGAATCTGTATCTGAACGGCGTTTTCGTTTGACACGTGTCTGAAATGGACATGTGCCTATATTTGGTAATAAGATACACCACGGTATTAAGAACACAGTATTGCTATTGTATACCCTTTAGGGAAGCTGAATGGTTACTTTTGACTAGCGAGATAATGGTACCATCAGCCAGGCATCTTAGCCATTAGCAGTTATGTCAGCTTAATACAAAGCAAACCCTTTTTTTTTTTAAAAGTCAGTTTTGCATACAACTGCAAAAAATATAGCTGCATGCAGCGATCAAAGGGGTCCAAGCACCAGGAGCTTATCGGGGGAAATTGTAGAGCATCTACTAGGTAATGCTAACCCATGTTTTTCCACCCACATAGATGCAGCATACAAAATATCAGCTTGATTGGACAAAGGACCACCGCCGTAGTGTGTATGCCTGTCAATTACGTGCCATGTTTTTTGTTTTTTTTTCTCTCCGATGATCAGGTCATCCTTAGAAGCTCTATCCTAGCTAGCTCAAAGATACAGCATGCAACATTCCAACTCTTTTGCACAAGTGATTGCTGAGAAACAGTTTCATATTTTTGTGCCATGTGTGTATGTGCTTAACAAATATGTGGTGCTTGGACCCCTAAAGTCCCCTGGCTAAAATGTTCCCCAGAGAGAAAAGGTACAGAAATATAATGTTTTTTTTTAAATATTGCATTATTATTGTAATTTGTGTTAAAGGGTTTGGCAATTATGATATTAACTTGAATTCAGTCTCAGCACATGCCTAGTGTAACACAGGTATTGTGACATTGTACTAAATGACAAAAAAAAAAAAGGACTGAGGAATAGAAGCATGTAAGAACGACATGATTTTCCATCACGCCAAATTGTTTTAGATGACTGAAATTTCACACTTAATTTTAAAAGACACCTGTGGCATATACAAGTAAATATATGATGGTTTTTGTTTTAATGTTTTGTTTATATTCTGATTTTCTATGCTTATTTTATTCATGTTTTCCCTGCGTGCCTCAGATAACACTGTAAGGACAATAAATAAAAGTTGAAGAAGTGTTTAAAAAAAAAAAAAAAAAAAAATGGATTCTGTTTTTTAAAAATTTTATTAGTTTGCACTAGAAAAAAAAATAAACTGAGACAGAAAAAGAAACCACACAAGTTGTTAAACTGATATCAAGATTTTCTTTTTTTTATTTTCAAACAATCCTGTATTTAAGACATTACAGATGTATGATTTCATCCCGAACACTGTAAAACTGAAAACCATCAGGTCATTAAAATCATCTCAAATCTGCTCTCAAACGTAAACGCACACACAACAAAAAAAAAAAAAAAAATCAGTGTGTCAAATATCGATTTTAAATTTAAACCAAAGCTTTCAGGATAGTAGGGTAACAATGAAAAGAAGAAGAAAAAAAAAAAAAAAAAAAACAAAGTAGGAAAATTAGGAATAATTATTAACCCATCACAGAGGATATCAACTTTAAAGACTTTCTATTGACCTTCGACCACTCCTGGTTACGCAATTAGAATCAACCAAAGACACGCCAAAAAAAAATTTTTTTTTTTTTTTTTTTTACAAAATCAACCAGGGGGTATGTTACTATTACTAGAGGATCATAAAGAGAAATGTCTAATTAGCATAGTGCTAATAGCATGTAAAGAAGACCAATGTGCCTGAAAAACAGCAGTTAAAGGCCTTAAACGAGATACACGCCCATAAAACACACACACACTCACGACATGCTACCTGAAACAGGACCGGGTTCATGTGCATCATGTGACCCACACCGACGGCTAAAGATTCCTGATATATAGCGATCGATTCATCATTGTGGTAAATTACTAAGGGACTCAGTAGTGAGGAACAGATTTTACTGCCTGTCTGTGGAAGTCTTTATTTGGTTATGAGACAGGATTTTTTTTTTTTTTTTAATGGAAATGGAGTGAACATTACTGTATTATGTATTAAGAGGAAAACCAGACCTGACTACACTAAAGTACAAATTTGGAAATAAGCCTGAGAAATCTACAGTGCGAGTTTGTCCACGAAAAGGTTTGCAAATCAGTTTAAAGCTACACCCAGCCGACGGGTGAAAGCAAATGCCGTAAGGAAACAACTACAAGCAGTCCGCCGCATGATGCTGTAAAAACGGATCTCGTCGTGTGTCTGACATCACCGTGGAACAACGCTGAACTACAGGAAACTACACGTAGCCCGCTAAACCCTCGCCATCAGTGATGGAAAACTACACGGCTATATGAACTTCCTATGACATCACTGTGAGGCTACAGCCTCCGTACAATGGCGTAGTGAAATCACGTGAGCCCCGCTGTACCGACCATGTTAACCTACACGTGACCGCATGAAAAAGACACAAAGCTCTGCGTGTGTCGCGTACGTCGCACGACTGCGTGCAAACTCGTCTGCGTAGTTGTGCGTTGTTGTTGTTGACCACATTACAATGACAATTACACGTAGCATTTCTCTACGATGGCGCGAACATTTGTACGTTTGCCGGCGTCGTTAAACCACAGCGAAGACGTCGACGTTGTAGCGTTTCATTTTTCCCACGACCACTGCTGCTGGCCAAAAGTGTCAACACAAAGCTAGAATTCTGGTGCGTCTCATACACGGGGGAATGGTGATGGACTTTAAAAACAAGAATATGATGTGTGTATTCTGCTGCTTTCTAACTAATTTGATGCATACTGGTCCATACACCAAAAAAAACAAAAAAAAAAAAAAACCCATAATGGTTTTTTTTTTTCCTAACTCTAATCCTCCTCCTCCTCCGCTTCCTCCTCATTTTCTCTCGGAGCATCATGAACAGTACATACTTGGTTTAAAAATAGCTCTCCTATTCACACATACACACACCCACGCTCGCTCTTTTATAAAGCTCACTGCACACACAGAGAGAGCGAGCGAGCGAGAGAGAGAGAGAAAGAGAGAGAGAGGCGTCAGTCTAACCTCCTAACTGAATTATAGCCGAATGTACAGCTAAAGCAGAAATATACATTGTGCTTCGAATGTTATTAGGCCAGTAAAGGTGTTACAGCGAAATCTGATCAAGTGAAGGTTACATTCATTAAATTATCGCAATATACATGTCGATATATCTGTGTAGTAAAATAACACTAGAATGATATATTAAATTTTGATTCCGTTGCAAATAGGCACCCGGTACACTTCTATTATAAACTCTCTTAGTATCTTAAACCATTTATAATAACTTCTCATTAAAAGGATTTAGATAGATAGATAGATATATGTATGTATTTATATATAAATGATTTGAAAATAAAATATCACCATCTGATAAGACAGTGGGAAAATATTACTACATCTGATAACATTTGGTAAGAAATTTTAATGAAAGCGATTGAGACGAGACTCTGGAACGTGTGTGTGTGTGTGTGTGTGTGTGTGTGGGACGACGGGGGATTCGCTACATCACGATGCATGGAAGCGAATCCTCACCATGGCAACCCAAACCTCTACAGCCAGGGGTCGGGAACTTAAAGCTCACAAACGAGCGAGAGAGAGAGAGAGAGAGAGCGAGAGAGAGAGAGAGAGAGAGAGAGAGAGAGAGAGAGAGAGACGTTCCATGATTCCATACGGATACAGGATGAAAATAAATCAACTAGGTTTAGCGTAATCTATTTCAAAAGTATACGTTTGGTTAAGAGAGCTTCTGAGTCGAAAGAAATCGGATGAATTACGTGATTAAAATACTCACGACGGCGTTTGCGTGCTAAGTGTGGACTAATCATGCTGTCTTTTTTTTTTTTTTTTTTTTTACTGGAATCGGAGAAGTTCGCAATCAAACCGAAAATCAGATGGGAAACACCTGAACACCTATAAACGCAGCTATTTTTTTTAAAATTTCATTTTCTCTTTGAATCTCAAATGATCATGTTTAACCCGTCTTTGCCAGCTGAAGGTTCCCGACCCGCTTCCATGCATGAACAATATCACAACCTGGTGTGTGACGCTTTAATTCTGGAGAAAGGAGCTTTCCAAATGCAATGGCTTTGGGGCCTGAACTTATTGTCAGTTTAAGTGCACTTTCTTGACATGAGATACATCTCTGATTGCACTGGCATCGCTTTTTTTTTTCCTTTCTTCTTTTTTCTACTTCTTCCCTGAACTATTTATGCAATTTGGGGGTGGGGTGGGGGGCATATCACTCAAAAAAAAAAAAAAAAAAAAAAAAAAAATTACAACATCCTTTGCTAAGACACACGCGCACACACACACCCTCAACCCGGCTCCAAGGCACTGCTATAACAGTAAACATGGCAGTTCAAATGGGGTCACGTTACTAAACGAAGCTTACTAAGCAGAAAATGGAAGTAGTATGGGGGGGGGGGGGGGGGTCTGTTATGGTGAAACGTTTCAGGGAAAAACAGACAATTTTAAGGGGGGTGGTA
>CM075029.1:14913160-14931563 GCA_037576675.1 Pangasius sanitwongsei | reverse complement strand
TTTTTGTCTACAGAGACTCTTTAATCGTTGTTAAAACAAAACAAAAAATATATAGATATATATATATATATATATATATATATATATATATATATATATATATATATATATATATATCAAATATCAGACAGCTGTGGACTACATTTGGGCTAAGTGGAAAATTGTGCAAATGCATTTTTGTTTTTGCTGCACCATTTCTTTAATTTGTCTTCTCTTTCCCTGTACTCCTCTGTCCTGTCAATACAGAGAGCTGAGAATCAAAGGCCAAAGATTTCTGAGTAGGAGTGCTCACCAGAGAAGGGATCAGAGAAGCATTACCTGAACCTCAGTAAACATTTTCACCCTCGACATCATTCCTGACTCGGCTCCAACAAAATAACTGATCCCAGAAGAGCGTGATCCAAAAAAGAGAGAATTATCCTGTCTTGCTCACTGCATGGGATCGTTAGCTGTCATTAAATCTGATCAGAGAAGTATTGTGTCTGTGTCCACCGGGTCATTAGGCACGAAAACAGCAAAATGAGATGCTGGCATGCAAACACCACCACTTCACAACACACACACACACCACATTAGGTACTGACCTCTCCTATTGCTCTCTTATAGCTCTGAGGATCAAGAAGGATGGGAAGCACAAAGTGAAGAAAAAGTGGGATTATGGGTTAGTATTAAAACAGAAGGAAATGTGTTAAGGCAGTTTTTTTTTTTATAGTTTATATAGCAGGGAAAAGTTTTAGCAAAGTCTGCAATTGTTGAGTGGGAAAGTTTTTACAGCCTGCATGCCTGTGTTGAGCTGCACTTTGTGTGTGTGTGTGTGTGTGTGTGTGTGTGTGTTACCGCTGGTCGGCTAGGTCTGGAAGAGGTGCGAGATTCTCCAGGTTTGTGTCGTCCATCGTGAGAGAGGATGGGAGACGAGTCCATTTTAGATGAACCTGAAATCACAAGACAACAATGCTAAAATGCACCAAATCCCCATTTCCCCCTGATAACTATACATTACACAGTACTGTGCACAATCATTTACACCACAGCGCTCTTAGATTCTCAGTTCTGAATGGTCAGAAGGTGTTGATTAATCTTCTATAATAATAGCTCTGACTGAAGTCCCAGCTGTAATTTAGAGGGTCTTGTATGGGAAACTCTCTACATAATCTAAGCCTAATCATAGGCATTCTGTAAAAAAAAAAAAAAAAAACGGTAAGTGTCCAATGTCTTGAGTAACATTTAGACATTTAGGACAGAAGAAAAGAGGCTGGAGAGAGAACGACTGTTTATAGCTGCTATAGCAAGAAATACCGGGATGTAACTTGTTTCGTGGTCGTTCCGCAACATTAACAAATACAAATTGTTAGCATTGGCAAATTGCTATTGTGTAAGAGGAATAAAACACTTTGGGACATGCTGTTATAGGGAAATAATCAACGTCGGTTGATTTGGTAAGAGTCATTCTGCTCTGCGTCGGGCTGCATCATGCCACCCTAACACTACACAATATACTGACTGGTACACCATTACACCACAGTGAAATGCACACCACACCCACAACTCACTGAGGATGCGGTGTCTCTCGAGGGAGCCGGTCTGAGGCAGGTTGGACATGAGGCTCACGCTGTCTCCTCTTTCCCAGCGGTCGTTGCGACTCAGATCTGGATTGCTGACATGCACAAAGTTAAATCGACAACCTCGGCTTACGATAACGACCAAACTTTAAAGCACTAAAGAACAAATCAGAGAAGGGTTTTCCCCAAATGTGCCTTGTTTGCTAGGACCACTGCAAGAAAGGAAGAAGTGTAACTGAGCTGCTCTTAATCGGAAACATGCGAGTTTACACTGAGTGAGTTTATAAACTGAGCTCACGGGTAACACTCCCTGAATGGACCCAAATCTATATGATAAGAATCAACCATGCAGGAGGAGTTTAAAAAGCCATTCTTTGAATGTAGGCGTACTCTAAATTACCAGTTGAGACATCTGCAGGATTTTTATGAACATCTTGTGGAATGTGCTGGAAGGTTTACAGCTGAATCTGCAGTGTGTGAATGGTCATTTCGTGTGTGTGTGTGTGTGTGTGAGGTGTTACCTGGCTCGTACTGGGTGTCTGATTCCCGAGGACAGGTTCGTGTTAAGAGCAGTAGCTATAGACGCGGTTCGCTGAGGAATCTACAAAATGTAATATTTATAAATATATGCACTTTCATTTTCACATCATAGTAAAAAGTTAAATCCTGCAAAGAGTTCTCTAATAATGTTCGGCTTACTTTTGGAGGCTGTTCAATCTCCGGGAGGCGGATCCACGGGCCGTGGTCGTCCCTTATTGGGCGTTGCTGAGGGGCGGGGCTCTCAGATGTGGGGTCCGAGTTCTGACGGACGAGCTCGCGGGAGTGCAGTGGACGGGGCGTTGGGGTGGGGGAGGGGTCCTGGGTGGGGAAGGCGGACATGGTCTTAGTGGGTTGATCGCAGAGGGACTGGGAGCGCGGCACGGGCGCGGCGTACGGCTTCAGAGGCACCAAGTGTGCCATCTGGAACTACGCCAAGCATTGTAGGCATCAAGGAGAGCGAGAGCCCGGAAAGTGGGCGGCGGTGAAAAGTTCACGGGATTGAGGAGGTCCGGGAAAGACGGAACAGAAGTTTGAGGTTAAAGTGAGAGGCGTGCAAGGTTCGTTATTATTTGGAAAAGGAGGTCAGGAAAAGGACAGGAAGGTTCCGCAATCCCGAACCGAGGGAGGAAGAGTTCCCCATGGCGAGTGGAGGAGGGAGAGGAACGAGGGAGGCCCAGACGTAGGAGGGAAAAACAGAAAGGAAAGAGAGAAGGATACAGTCACTGAGGGAAACAGAGAGCAGAAGTGAAAGCAGAAAATTTTGACAGGAGAGCTGATGGCCACCTACACTCGCACTCAAAACATCGCTTAAAACAGACTCACTTTCCACGCTCCACATTCCAAACAGTCAACACTATTACTGAATTTAAGCTACTTTAAGTTTAAGTGACTTATTAAGACATGGTCATTAATTAAACTCCAATAGTGAATGTATAACAATGCATTAATAGATGATTAATAACTCAGCAGTTAAGGTGCTCCATTTCCACACACCTTGCCCTGGCCACCTTGGGGTTCGACTGGTCTCTGCATGGGCGGAGTCTGTGCGGCCTGCACGCCTCCTGATTGGCTGATGGAGTCAGAGCGTGACTGGATGTTGGTATCGGAGACGGTGGTGCAGATTTTAGGGGAGCCCTGTCTGTTTAGTTTACTCCGCTCCTCCACCTGAGAGAGAAAGTCATATACGTAGGTGTGTCTACTGGACGTGGTTATTATGATATTAATAAGATTATAGTGTATTTTAGGCCCTTAACAGTCTCTGTAGAACACGGTTTGTGAATGTGCATTGTTTTCATACACTGAGTGCTGTGAATCAGAAGGTATTGATTGATTTTCTATAACGGCGGCTTTGACAGTAGTGCAGTTTTCCGCCAAGAGACGTTTATTTAACATTCTTGGAAGGAGTCTCCAGTTTCAGTGCTTTGGAACAGTCAGATTTTGCTTTTCAAACTTTTCAATTTTGCATTTTCTGGTGTCTTGGCAATATGACAAAGTGCAAATTTAACGCCTTATTAATGTCCCACAGCAGTGTGTGAGAGTGTGTGCGCGTGTGTGTATATGGACCTCTCTGGCCCAGGCAGGCTTGTTGTTATCCAGGTTCTTGCTGTAATGATAAAGTGGTTTCTTCTCCTGCTGCTGTTGCTGCTGCTGTTGTTGCAGGGAGACGAGGTAAGCGTGCTCCTGCTGCAGCTGCCTCTGTAGCCTCTCCGACTGCCTCTGCTCCTCCAGTTGCTTCCTCTTATACTCCTACACACACACACACCATTTCAGAGATGAATAAAAGAAATTCAAGGGTCACTTTTTTTTTGATAAACCTTTCATCTTGAGTGCATACGCTTAGGCAGATTTGATGTGTTCTGGCTTATAGCTCATTATCAAAGGTTGCTGTGCTTCTGTGAAAAACAATTACTAGCAAAACAAACAGATCATACACTACGCAGTGCACCAAAAAAAAAAAAAAAAAAAAAAAAAAGGTACACAAACAAAAAAAAAAACAACACACACACACAGAGACAGGACAAAGGCACACACTGTCCTCTTCCAAAATTGCTGATGTGTCTCATTTCCAAACAAACACACTGCATGTTTTCCTATAACTGGGGTAAATTCTGTACTCCCTGAGGACTTGTTCTAGAAATCTCCTCAACTGGAGTCTCCAGTTTCTCGTGTGTCAGCTACTTTTAAACGATTAAACCTTTCCGGAACATACGAGACGACTACTCTTCATGATCCCGCTGGCACAGTATTGCTCAATAAACTCCTCTGGAATGTCTTACTACATGTGATGTTTATAACTTTATACATATACTTTCAATAATTATTCATTTCCCGATCGAAAGTGGAGGTCACTGTTTTTAAAACTCATGTCATCATAAAGCCAAATTTTCCACTTGGTACGTGAATTGAGACACCTTTCCTGTGATCTCCTGTCACCCCCCCGTGGTCAGAATTAAAGCGCAATCCATTAGGTAACGAAAGGAAAATATGAGACGCATCAACCCTGGCTGCAGAAGAGGAAAGAAGTAGTAGTAGTAGTAGTAGTGGTGGTGGTGGTGGTGGTGGTGAGGGCAGGGGAAATGGAAATGGAAATAAAGAGGATAGTGTTACCATGAGCAAGGCCTGCTCCTGTAGAAGCTGCTGCTGAAGGATTTCTAACTGTCTCTGCTCTTCCTCCAGCTTATGTCTTATAAATTCCTACAGAGCAAAAAAAGAGAGCGAGAGAAAGGAGGGAAAGAGGAACGAGAGACGAGAACAAGCTGAAAAGGAGATAGAATGGAAATACATGGGAAAAAAAAAAACTCCTCTTGGAAAAAGGTTCCACTTGTGCCTTCTGCTTTCACTGGCGTGTGTGTGTGTGTGTGTGTGTGTGTACGTGTGTGTATTGGATGTGTAATAATGTAAACACTTAATATCCAACTGGCATGTCTTGGAGTCGCTCTTTTTCTGTGGCTGAATCTCAAACGGCGTTCTAACAGGGAATATAGTGTATTACGTTTTACCTTTAAAAATGAGAAACTTTTAAGACATCTTCACTATATGCTTTTGTGTGAAGTTTTTCAAAGGGATTCTGGGTAGTCCAAGTAAAAATATAGCTGACAGGATGCCTCTTTCATCACCTGTAGCGATATGTGATATGCACACATTACTAAGCGCTTTTGCTAATGTTCTTTCTGTGGCAGTATAAAATCTGAAGCTCATTAAACATTCAGATGCATTTAAATACTAAACGTAAAATAACTGTGAATGTAATTATTAAAAGGATTTGACAGCCCTAATACCTCCTGTACCATGGATGGCATGGCAGTGTTTATTGCAGGTTCAATAGCAGGAGTGGGCGAGAGTGGGTGTAGAGCACTGTGCTGGTAGGTGTGTGTGTGTGTGTGTGTGTGTGTGTGTGTGAGACAGAGAGAGAGAGACAGAGAGAGAGAGTGCATGCAAAACACTGTATATATCTAAGCATGTCTCTAAAGAGAAGCTAAACCCTCTAATTCTTGCTGATTGGTCTTTTACGTCTCTTGCCACTTTGAATTTTACTGAATGTGGGGCCGCATACGGCACACGGCTCGCCCACACAAGCACACAGACACACACACACAGTCAAAACTGCGCTGAGAGCCTGCTCCCATGGCAACCAATTCACAGGCATTCCAGGATCGGAGTGGGTGCCTACGCTCTGCTGCTATTGGTGGAGGTGTGGCGCTCCTCGAGCGGTGATTGGCTACCTGCTCTCTCTCGGCCATCCTGCGGTCCTCCTCCCGTCTCATATCATCGAGCCTCCGGTGAGGAGCCTTCTCCTGCTGCCTCACCATCTCACGCTCCTTCCTCTGTTGCTGAGAGAGAGAGAGAGAGAGAGACAGAGAGAGAGATGCAGAGAAAGAGAGACAGAGTGAGAGAGAGAGTGAGAGACAGACAGAGAGAAAGCAAGAGAGAGAAAAAGAGAGTGAGAGAGAAAAACAGAGACAGAGAGAGAGAGAGAGAGAGAGTATTACTTTTAAACGTCTATCTGAAATAATAAATGCCCCCTGGTGTAAAAAACAAATCACGTGATTTTAAACTGGAAGTTCAGGAAAGGGTGAATTCGAGACAGAGAGAGAGAGAGAGAGAGAGAGAGAAAGAGAGAGAGAGAGAGAGACGCGAGAGGGGTAGGTGACGAAGGGACCGATGAGTCACCTCGCTGCAGTGGTGGATCTCTCCCAGCTGCTCTACAGTGTGAATAAACTCATCCATATCTGGCATCAGTTTCTACCTGTTATATCCTAATAACTATAATTATACATGAGCAACAGCCGCAGCTCGCATCCCACACAGCACGCCTGCAACCTTACAGGCTTCTTATACATGCTTATCTATACGCAGCCATTTCTTCAAGACCACCACGAGCTGCAAATAAACCGCATCTGCAAACACACACGAACATGCAGATCTGAGACTGATTCAAATCGACGTTTTTCTTTTTAAGACAATAAGATCTTACGACTTACATTTTGCAGTAGAAAACGGCTATATTTAATACAATAGACATAATATCACACTATATATTATATATCACAATACACTTACAGAAATGCAAATCTTTTCTGCCATTTGTTAAACAGCTATAATTTGACTGATATAATTTTAACATTAAATCCCAGGGAAACTAATTTTGGTTCTGAGTGCACAAAATCCATATGTACACCATACAAATAAATGTACCAGAATGCAAATGCTGCTGAGGAAATGAATTATTATTATTATTTTTTTTTTTAGGGTTAAAATGTTCCTTTAACTGGAAAGAGGCGAGCGTAAACCCAGCGCTTGGAGCTGACTACGCACAAGCTCCATTAAAAAATGTGCTTCCATCATCCCCTTTTCTTCTTCTCTCTAATCCCCTCCCTCCCTCTCATTCTCGCCTGTACAAAGACGGGAGATAAATATATCGACTAATGACGCTTATTGCATTACAGACCCATGGCTTCTCCCTTTTGTTGTGGTCGATTACTGGGCAGCCCTCTGATGTCAGCTCTCTCTCTCTCTATCTCTCTCTCTCTCTCTGCGCAGGAACAAAAAAAAAAAAAAAAAAAAATTCCCCATCCACTTTATTCTACTGCAGCAGAAAATTCAGTTGAACAAATTCTGCTTTAGAAAAAAAAAAAAAGCCACTCTTTATATCCAAGCCATTTTGGTACAGAGTGTTATTTTATAATTAAGATAATGTAATCTACCACTTCCAAAATAAACCTACCATACAGGCTCAAAGTCCAGCGATTAGATTAGATTAGATTAGATTCAAGTTTACTGTCATTGTGCAGAGTACAAGTACAGAGCCAATGAAATGCAGTACTAATGAGCTTTTCAGTCCAGGTTACTGATTTGTCCACTCCTGGTGTCACTTGAAGCCTCAGCAACTCATTATAGTTTTTTTTTTTTTTTTTTTTTTTTTTTTTTTTTTTTTTAAAAGTCATTTGTGCAGGAAAAAAAATCAGGAAGAAGATTGAAATCATGCTCAAATAAGTATGCATTTGTGCTTTCGCCAAAGCTCTATCAGCCTCCCGTCAATTTCCTGTGTCCACAAAGAACACTGAGTGCCTTTCGCCGCGAGTGTTGCTCCGATTGTTCCCGCCTCAACACCCGAGAGCTTCCTTTCTCTCTCTCTCTCTCTCTCTCGGACACTGTATATCGTTCACTTCTCTTCTTACTAATGATCTAAGAGGCACTGTTTAGCAACAAGCCCTACTTTCTCTAGCTGCAATATGCAAAGCTGTGAGGTTTAATCTCACATCTACAGCTCAGGAGAACAAAACTAATCAAAATACCACACATTTCCGTCTCCATTACGCTCCATTAGCCCGTCTCCTTTAATATCCATCCAGCAAAACCAAGGCCAGATACAGCACACACTCGCTCTACACACACATAGCCCTCAGATAGCCTCGCGATTTGGACATTCTTCGGATGCCATTCTTCAGTGGGTTAAATATTAAGGAAAGCTCTTCCCAGAGCCCTAGCTCAGCCGGTGACTCTCTGCTCACATTTGCACGTCGGAGTGCTGTGTTTCATTCTTCTATTAAACAGACGCATGCTACACTAGACGTGTTCACTTAACATTCTGAACCCGAGTGCGATCCAGACAAAAACAACCTGTGGTGTGGACGTGTTCTGCAACACACACTTAGAGCTGTCAGAGGGAAACACACACACACACGCACACACACACACACACACACACACACACACACACACACACACACACACAGAGCCCAAACATGAGTACTACTGCATGCTGCTTTGCCCTCTTTAGTCATGGCTGAGTCACAAAACGCGTGAGTCTCTCCAGCACACCAAAAATCACAAACGCTTCCTTTCTCTGTATTGCTGTTCCTAAGACAGGATCACAAGAAAATACACACAGATATCATTTATTTCAGTAGATTGTTGAGCTGTAAACATTTTAAGCTGGTGAGGAACGGGCTTCCATATATTGACTCTTAGGGATAGCATTTCAGGGTTTGGACAAATCATAACTCCATTCAAAGCTCATGTTGTTCTTTTCCTGGAAGTCCAATTAACAAAGCTTTACAATGCTTTATCCTCTCCTGATAATGATACAGCATCGTGCTCAGCTTTGAGCTGTGGTGTTCTCTCGTCACACGTAAATAACCTTATCTGAGTCTTGCTAGCATGTTCGTTTTCACTCAGTGAAGCGTTTAAATGCGATGTGACCGAGTGTTGTGCTAGCTTTAGTGTTATATAACAGCTGAGTCGTATTTTGCTCAGTTGTGTCTCTGTATTCCTGGTTCGAGCTCCAGAAAGCCTCAAAAGTTTCAAAAGAGTGTTTTCGTCCAGCGCTGTCACATACAGGGCGATTTCTGTGCTTTGTATATGTGACAGTTACCTCCTCGAGCCTTCGCCGCTGCTCCTTCTGCTCCTCAATGCGTTTCTGGCGGTCATGGAGGAGCTGGCGCTTGTGCTCCTCGGGGTCGCGGCGCTGTGCTGCCAGCTGGGCCTGCTGCCTCTTCAGCGCCTCCGAGCGCTCCTTATTCTCCTGCTGCAGCCGCAGGAAGTCCCGCCTCAGAGTCGACTCGCCTGGCACGTTCAGGATGGAGCTGCAGGGAGAGAGAGAGAGAGAGAAAGAGAGAGAGAGAGAGAGAGAGAGAGAAAGAGAGAGAAAGACAGGTGAGAGAGTGGATATAGAGAAGTAGATCCATCTAGACAGTGATGCAGAGAGCAACAGCGAGTGATGAGACTTTCAGTACAAAAAAAAAAAAAAAAGAGACGGAACAAGGAAAGAAAGTGTAGAGGGGAAATGGATCGATGCGGTGGACTCAATATTTACAATCCGGCTGCACTATTAAAAAATAAATAAAGTAAAAAAATCAGTAAAGTTTGATAACAAGCTTTTGATGAAAGTTTGATTAAAAAAAATGGCCTATCTTTCTGACAGTCCTAGAAATGGGGCGTGGTCTCTGTATTTGTCAGTCCCAGTAAAGGTGGAGTCACCTGTGCTTGTCAATCCTAGTGAAGCGGGAGTGGTTTCTGTGTTCATCAGTCACAGTAAAAGGGGTGTGGCCTTTGTTATTGTCAGTCTCAGAGAAGGGGGCAGGCCTCGGTCATTGTCAGTTTCAGTAATGGGGGCATGGCCTCCATATTTGTCAGTCTCAGTAAAGGGGGTGTGGCCTCTTATTGTCAGTCTCCGTAACAGGGCTGTGGCCACTGTGTTTATTAGTCTCAGTAAAGGAGGTGTGGCCTCTGTGTTTATTTTCCTATGTGAAGGAGGTGTGGCCTCTGTGTTTATTAGTCTCAGTAAAGGAGGTGTGGCCTCTGTTAATTTTCCTCTGTGAGGGAGGTATGGTTTCTGTGTTTGTCAGTTCCAGTAAATGGGGTGTGACCGTTGAACTTCTTTGTTAAAGGGGTGAGGTGTCTGTCAGCCCCAGTGAAGGGGCGTGGCCTCTTTTCCTCACTTTTTATCAAAATTCTGCAAAGTACTGTATTCCATCAAAGCAGCTCTAAGTCGATTCATATTGTATTATTGGCTGCTTCAAAACTGATCTTTCATACATCATTTATCATGCATCAAGAGGCATCTTGGAAAGAGAAACTCAAATCTCTAGAGGTATATAAAAGGCCCAGCATAAACAAGTTAAGAATTACGGAGTAATGTGCACACTGCAGAGTGTAATTTAAATGAGTGTAGGGATTGTAGTTGTACAGTTGTGTATATCTGTGTTTATCTGGGTTTTTTTTTTTTACCTGGACTCTCTCTCATCACCTCTGTTTTCATCTTCTTCATCACTGCCGCTGTACTCATACTCTGTCTCCTCTGTGAGTGACAGACAGAGAGAGAAAGAGAGAGAGAGACAGAAAACTTTCAGCTCTGTGAATTTCAGAGCTGTTTAATCAGGAATGCCTAAATTCACCTCCAACAAAACACAAATGAAAATTCTTAAATATGTAAATTTCAAACATTTATTCGTATGTTCTGTGTGGTTCATGAACCACTCTGCTTTCCCTAAACCATGGCAGCAACCATCTGCAGACGTGCTGAGGCTCTCTGTGTGTGTCCTGAAACCATGTGGTGGATAAAAACTCAGAGGGGAAAATGTGCAGCCTTCACCCACACAGCATGGTGGTACTACCGACGCATCCAAAGCATAACGCACTGGGAGCTGACGAACACTAGAATAGCACGGAAGCCAAAAATACTCTTTCCTTCATCTCTTTATAGCTACGCTCAATGTTGTGGAACGCACGTGAAAAAGATTAGCTCCTGTTATCATTTATAACAGCTGTAAACACTCGTTCCCTCCCCCTGCAGCTTTACACCTGACTGTTACAAAGCGCTGATCCTGGAGACTCCTTCCATAAATGCTAAATATAAACACCTACTTTCACAGAAAACATTACCATATCAAATGTACACACATTTTTTAAATCTGTTTATATGAAACGTCTGCAATACAAGTCCCCAGGCAATATGGTACTTTAGAAGCAGTGACATATTATAATCCAAGAAAGCCGGAGCACAATTACAGAAACTGAATCAATCTTCTGACCAATCAGAACTGAGCCTTCAATAACACTGTATATATGTGAAGGGGATATATGGGAAAAACTGCAGCACAAAACATTAGAGAGGAACACAAAGGGACAAAAACTAAATTAGACCTAACCAATAGAGGTCTCTTAAGTGCTCTAAGAAGAAATAGTCATTACGCACATCAGTGTGTCAACATATGTACTGATTTTCATCACCAGAAAAATGTTACACCCTCCTAGAGGCACTAATTACACTACCTCAAGCCTGACATGAGCTAACGGAGCAATGGAAACACCATTAGCGTAACACGTCTGCCGACATGATTAAAATCTCTGGATCTCCGCAGGAACGACTGGCATCACTCATTCTTTTGTAGTCATGTACTAGTCACGTCCTCAGATTGACAGTAAGTATGACGTGGTCACAGACAACACCAATAAATGAATGAGTATGTGTAGAACACACATGCACCTTTTTCTCCACGTTTCTTGCGTGTGCGGTCGATGTGGTCTTTGAGCTGGATGCGGACCTGGCGCTCGGTCGGCTGATCTCGGATGAACGAGTGCTTCAGCAGCTGCTCGGTGGACGGACGGCTCGGGTACGTCTTCACCAGGCAGCCCTCGATGAATTCGATGAACTTTTTGGACCTGAAAGAGGAGCGAGATCTTGAGAGGCGGCGTTCACGTGTTCTTATGAAATTTTAACTGGAAATGATTATGAGCTTCGGTAGCTCGGGTTTTGTCGACTTTATGCATATAGTGCAAGGGAGAATAAAGGAAAATGATTTACTTATAATAATTAATATTCCTTATTAATTATTTAATTCTGCGGACAGAAACGCATTATAATTAAATGGTCTACTTTTTTTGCGATTAAAAATCTTTATATAATGATATTATTTCCTGCTAAAAGTTTGTCACTCTTTTGTCTCAGATGATCCCCCTAGCTAACCCTTCACGCATTACTGCAGTATTTCTGATCAAATATGCTGCATTTGTGGTCAGTTTTAGTTTATAAGGTTTTATAGTTAAATCACAGTAACACACAAACCCAATATGGCTCGTGTGGAAAAACCAGAGCCCCAGCCTGACATTTTAATATCTTTATCTTCATATTTCTTCTCAGGTCGAGCTTGACCTAACGGGAGGCCTGCTGACTGTTCAAAAATACTTCAATTGACCAACTGAAGGCTATCACTTTCCCCAGAACGGCTTATATATAATAAGCTATATATAAGCACCAAAGGAGGCAAACAGTGGGACGCGAACGCTGAAACAAACATAACTAAAAAAAGGACAGAATGAGGAAAAACACAAACAGAAAATAAGCAGAGAGAAGAGAGTACTGGCAGGGAGCTGCTCTTATGTAAGCCATCTTCAGAATAACAGAGGCAGATAAGTGCACAGGGTGATGCAAGTGTATAGATAAGAACAGCATTAGTCCGGTGGGGAGCTTTTTAATAAAAGGAAAGAGGAAAATACAAAAAAAAACAAACAAAAAAAAAATTCATGTAAACATCAAGACAGTACATCATGCAGAGGGGGAAAAAACACAAGTAGATCAAACAGGCATCCTGACCATTTCTTGGACTTGAGTTTTGGAGGAGGATTCCGCGGGATGAGGAAGAGGGCCCTCATAGGATGCATATCGCACAGTGCTGCGAGAAAGAGAGACACTTGTGAGCAAATATACAGACAGACAGACAGATCATCACTAGCACTAGATGCCAAAAACCTCTGTAGAACGACGAGATTCATTCAAGCTCAACCAGAAATGGTACTGTAGGGCACTGGTGTTAAACCCAAGGCCACATTTCATTCTGCCAACGCAAACTTGCACAAATAATATTTACAAGCCTTGCAGTGCACTCGTATTAAATATTTCAGGCCGTTAAAATCGTTGTCTGTCTGCTGCGTTTGATGCAAGTCAGACCCGTGTCTAATAACTGCTCGGAAACGTGTCGGGTTTTGGCCTTTAGGGTGATTCTGTGACTGACTCCAAACCCTGAAACGAACCACTCAGTGAAAAGATCCATCTGTTTCATATGCTGAAAAAAGCAAAGCTGATGAAGTGGACACATATAAGCTAAGCCCGTGTGACTACTTCTTAAATGTCTTTCTTAATGTTATATACACTATTTGGCCAAAAGTATGCGGACACCTGACCATCACACCCATATATGGTTCTTCTGAAAACTGTTGCCACAAAGTTAGAAGCACACACTTGTATAGGACGTCTCTGTATGCTGTAGAATTACAGTTTGCCTTCAGTGGAGCTAAAGAGCCCAAACATGTTCCAGCACGACAATGCCCCCGTGCACAAAGCCAGCTCCATGGAGACATGGTTTGGCAAGGCTGGAGTGGAAGAACTCGAGTGTCCAGCCTCACTAATGCTCACTAATCAACAGAACAGAAAATATGTTTTAAAAGAAAAATGAATAGCTTTCATTTACAGCCCTCCAAGGTCTCACAAAAACGCTTACGTAGCTCGGGCATAATTTGCTATAAGGTGTGCAAAAACTTCTGCCGTGCAGTGTATGAGCGAGAGAGCATGTGCGATAGAGAGTGCGTGAGAGAGAGAGAGAGAGAGAGAGAGAGAGAGAGAGTGATGCTTAGAGTGAATGTGACTAACTGTGGAGTTGCATAAGAGTGGCACACTGACCAGCACGTCCCGCCCCCACACACACTCCTAAGGCTGCTCCAAAACACAGCGCTACTTCAACACCCCCTCTCCCTCTCTTTACTCTACGTTTGGTGAGTGCTACGGGAAAAATAAAGCTTCAACACTGCTCTCCTTATTGCTGTAAAATCTGGCTGCCTATCAAATTGCAACTAGAAATTTAAGCTCTCCACTTTTTTTTTTCCCCCAAAACTCATTCAGCTATGGGTAACACCTTTAAACGTGAGAAACGTCTTCAGGCCTACAAACTAACTGTACAGATTTTGTGACACATTAGATTAGGTGTGGCTCTCAAACACGTCTAATTGTGTGTTTTGCCTGCTCGAACACACCTGATGCAGCTCGTTACAGCCCGAATATGAGCAGTAAGACCTAACGGATACGGGTAATTGTGTTACACAGTGGTCTGCATGTCCAATTTCTCAGCATTCCTCTCAGTGTGTTGTGTGTGCAAGTGTATGAACAATTAAGAGTGTGTGTGTGTGTTGCTTACGGGGTGCCCCCTCTGCCATCTCTATCGCTGTGATTCCCAGGGACCAGATGTCGCTCTGTAAAAGAGAAATAAGACATGAGCTCTGTAAAACCGACCTCAGCAATCCACACTCACATACACACTATAACACTACAGAATTGAGTTACAGAAGTGAGCATACTGCTCATATTCACTTATACGCTTCAACGCAATAAGCCACAAGGACAATTATCGTCGTCATGGACAAAAAAAAACGCAGTTCCGTTCAGAATGGGGCAGTCTGGGTAGTCAGCGAGCAGGGCTGAGAATGTATCGAGAAAATAACTGCCATTCTGAAAGAAAAAAAGCTATTAAAGGAAAGTCAGTAAAGGAAAAGAAAACATGACATACTGAAGGAAAGAAACGGTGGCTCTGTTGCACTGTGGTGATATTTTGATTGCATGATTTTTTCCCCCCTTTCATTTGTATATATGGGTCAAATACAAAAGATCTAAAAGTTTAAATAATACGCATAAATATTACATGATATTCCTTCTCTGTGGTTTCATGAATGCGTTTATAAAAAGAATTAAATATTAAGGTAAAGATTTGTTAAGAAGTTTTAATGAGCATTAATATACCACCTTATATACTTGAAATATAAATAAATAAATAAATAAATGCCTAGCTAGAAATGTAGAAATTAATTGCTGGGGTAAGCTTTTAAAAATGTTTTTCATCTTTCCATAAGAAGCGATAATTATATAATGAAACAACAACAACAATATCATCATCTTAATTTTTATTTAAAGAAATAGACCCCAATGGAGGTGAGAAAAGTTCAGTAATCTATACCTGAGAAAGCATTTGTGAGGAGAGGAAAGCTTTACATCACTCATATTCCCCCCCCCACACACACACACACACACACACACACACACACACACACACAGAGAGAGCAGTTACCCTGTAGTCGTAGGTGGAGTCGGGGTTCTCGTCGCAGGCGATGACCTCGGGTGCCATCCAGTAGGGAGTGCCGATGAAGGTGTTCCTCCTGCCTACGGTCCGGTCCAACTGAGCGCTCACGCCAAAATCCACTACACACACACACACACACACACACACACACACGGAGACAGAGAGAGAGAGAGAGAGAGAGAGAGAGAGAGAGAGAGAGAGAGAAGCAAACACTGAGGCTTTAAACTTTAAGCTTTAACAATATTCAACACTCAAGGTAACACACTGAAATTAAAACGTTTAAGTGATTCTTAAAACTGAAAGTGTGTCATTTTCGATTTTTATTTATCTTTTTTTTTTTTCCCTGCTGCTGCAGTTACGCTCTGCTTATTTACACCATTTAATGAACTGCCACTGAACATACTTTTACAGGCGTAAATCAAGCTGCGACAAGACGGCATTACTGTTAGGAAATAAATAAAAGCTAATCTGTAACTTCACAATAAAACTGCCATCTGGTGGTTTCCTTTGCTTGAGAAAACGACACAATTTTCACATTATTGCAATTTATACGACATGAAAACACAGTGTGGCGCTACTGTTAATGTCATCGGAGTGTTCCGAATAACACAGGTCCATCGTATTTTGCGTTATACTAGACTTCTCGAAGGTCTGTATCTCACATTATGAGATTTTTATTCAGTGGCGCAGCAGGTAGTGCTGCCACCTCAGAGCTTCAGGGTTCCTGGTTCGATACTGAGCTAGCTCCTTCTCCTTCCAAAACAATGCCAGTAAGTGGACTGGCTACGCTTATTGCACCTGGGTGTGTGTGTGCGTGTGCGTGTGCGCGTGTGTGTGCGCGTGTGTGTGTGGTGCACTAAAATGAACTGGCTTCTCATTCAGAGTGTATTCCTGGTTCGTACCTGTTTTCCCGGGATAGGATCTGGAATAACCGTGACCCTGACCAGGACAAAGAGCTTACAGAAGATGAATGAATGAATGGATGGATGAAAAAAAAAAGTTTTTCCTTAAGAGCTGTCAGAACGACTGTCACTTAAATCCACATTTAAACTTTTAAGAGCCAAGGTTCTAATTTCAGTCATCTAATTGAACTTTCTAAACTTTGGCCCATGTACCAATTTTTTTTTTTTTTTAACATATTTCACAGCAGTAACACAAACCGCTCAGTCGTTCAGTGTTGATATGTGTGTCAGTGTGTCTGTATGAAGTCAGAATGCCTGCAGGTGTCCGTTATACTTTTCTGCTGTCAGATTTCCTGTTAAAACAGTGCTAAAGCAGGGCACTCATGAATAAAGAGGTCACGTTTGACTTGAGATACACAGCAAACACACAATGACTCTCCGAATTTGATCAGCGGAGTGGACACACACCGGCACACAGCCCCCTTACCGAGCTTGACCTCTGCGTTCTCGGTCAGAAGCACATTCTGGCCTTTGATGTCTCTGTGGATGACCTTGTGCGCGTGGAGGTGCGACAGGCCCTGAGAGAGAACGACAGCGACAGCGAGAATGAGACGCACAGTGAGAGGAACACACACTCGTCTATGCTGGAATGTGGTTTCTCAGTGGTGTGATTTATTAGCTTGTCATGTGAGCATTAAAACTGGCCTCTGTGTGTGTGTGTGTGTGTGTGTGTGTGTGTGTGTGTGTGTGTGTGTGTGTCCGCGTGTCTCACCCGCAGAATCTCTCGGCAGATATAAGCTATCCAGTCCTCCTTCAGGGAGTTTCCTTTAGTGTTCTTCACCAGGTCTGTTACCGAGCCGGCACCACAGAACTCCATCACCAGCTACACACACACACACACACACACACACACACACACACACACACACACACATACACACAACATGGTTAATGAAACATACTGTACATACAACAAACACTCTAATCTTTTTAATGTTATCTAATTAATACAATATAATACAATATATGTGAAGAGGAATGCAGGAAGTAACGGCAGTATTTATTACAGATGTGAGAAACGTTAAGCGAAGTACACAACGTTTCTAGAGGAACAGGATGTTTCGGGCAGAAGTGCTTCTAACGCTGCAAGTGAACGTCCTGTTTCTCTAGAAAACGCTGTTGTCTTTGTGTAACTTTTACTACGTCTACATACACAGCATGCACAGGAATAAAAGACGAATGAGAGGAAACACACTGCCACTTCTGATTGTTAAAAAGCCAGGCTGAAGATCATAACAGGCGACGGCTGTCTGACATCACCTCGCGGGAAGACTCCTATTGGTGGTCGCCACACTGCTTTGCTTCTCGTTTACATAAAGTTAAACCCTGCTTGACTCTATCGTGTCGCTCTCGTGACCACTTCGCGGCACACGCGAGCACTCTGCGTCCTGTCGCTGTGAATCGCTGATCGGATGAGTGAGTATTAGCTGCCTTGTCGCGGCGGTTATAGAATGTCATGTTATCCGAGACGAGAGGAGAAAACCGGAAATCCAGCGTGACACTCGGCAGTGCTGCACGGCTTAAGAGAACACAGCAGATTAAACTAATCAAATCAGGGTTAGGAAGAGGTGCAGGGTCGGAACTAACGCTGCGTTTGGCATTACTCGGAAGTGGGATGGTATTTTCAAGCTACAAAGAGGGGACATATGCTCGATTCGAGCTACAAAGAGGGAACATATGTTCTATTCGAGCTACAAAAAGGGGACATATGTTCTCTGTTCATCTCTTTTTAGCAAGATACCTGTAAGGAAGTGCTACAGTATATACAGCAAAGCAGTGCTACTTTGTTTGCTGTTGATGCAGCCATTTTGATCTGACGTCACATGCTGAACTCGGTGGCTGAAAAGACCTTCCCGACTTTCCAGGTCGGAATTCTGAGGTTAAGGGGACGTTTTCTTAGGTAATTCAGTAAAGAGAGTTTTAGCGGAATGCAGCACACACCCCCTCCTGACCACTGGCCCCAAAACCTTGTAACCGAAGGTGGAACTAAATGAAGAATTCGCAGTATGTGAGCATCATCACAATGTGTTTTTCCTGCTATATCGCACCCAGAGCTGGTCGTCGTGGCCGGGCGGACTCTTCTTGACGAAGGCGCCGTAGTATGTGGCGATGTTGCGGTGGTGACTGTACTTCTTCAGCATGTTGATCTCGGCCACCGCTTCATCATCCGTGGGAAACTGGTAGATCTGCACGCCGTTGCTCACCAGCTCGCTCATGA
>CM075029.1:14902741-14913060 GCA_037576675.1 Pangasius sanitwongsei | reverse complement strand
CTTTCCTGGTTGGGGGGTATTTTGTTTTTACGGGGCACATTCAATTTCTTTTATTTTGTTTTTTTTGTTTTTTGTGTTTTTTCTTTTTTTTTTTGGGGGTTTAAAAAAAAAAAAAAAAAAAAAAAAAAAAAAAAAAAGAGAGAGTGTGTGTGTGTGTGTAAAAATAGCACAGAGCAGATGTGTAGTCTATTAATAGCTGAAGAAAGTCCCATATTGGAAATTTGAGCGGGATGACAGCGACCTCTTTCTCACCTTGGTACCCTGCATTCACACACTCCAGTAATTAACGCCTCACTTTACACTACACCGGTGGCACCTAACTCACCCTGTCCTTCTGCACACTCAGCACTAAACCCACATACTCAACCCAGTCTCAGAAGGGATGACGGCCGGGCTACTCGAACCTAAATTCCCCAACAGCAACAAAGCCGGGATTTGGACAGCAATGAACGCGGATTGATTTTCATTCATAAAAATGCGTACGCTCGTTTATTTCCCACGTGCAATAAAATTACGTCTAAAAACACAGAACCCTAATCCTGCATAAATACTGTAGTAACATTTTCAGCTTTTTTTTCCCCCTTCTCTTTCTTATCTTCCGCATCTGTTCGTCCATCCCTACAGCAGATCCTCACAATTGCAGTAATCTGATAGCAGAGATATAAACACATCCGTCACGCTAAAACCTGACAGCATCTCGCATTTCATCTCTGCTTTCTGTCTCAGGGCAAAAGACGATACTTAATGCTGGAAAACACATATTTAGGGGAAAAAATAAAACATTTCCACTATCGTCTCATCTCAGTTTACACCAAAGACATGCTTGGTGTTCCAGATTTCTGTTCTTTAATAGCATGTTTTAGAGCAGGGGTATTCAAATAAAATTTGTAAAAGTAGAGCTAAGTACAAAATTCTTTGCTTATAGGGTCCGGATAGTCGGCTAAAATGCCTGAATGGTGACAGCAGCCACCTTTTAAAGCTTAACCGTTGCTGATTATGATTTGGTTTGTAGTGGTGCTCCATGTTGCCAGTTTTGACTCGGAACAGATGAGACATCTGTTTTGTATTGGACACAGAAAGAAACAAACACACACTTCTCTGTCCATTTTGTCTTTAAACATTCTGTTTTCACAGTCGATTTTTTTTTCCCTTTAAACAAATAAAATGAAAAGTATAATAACTCTCACTTTCCTGAAAGAATGGCTCTAGCCCTGTAGCTAGCCTCTGGACTGATGAGCTGCCTTCAGCTAAAGTATTTGCATAAATGCATGTGACTGGCTTCAGAGATCTGCTACAAAAGCCGAGCTGGATAATGTTTTTTTTTTTTTTTTAAAATGGATTCGCTGAACTACAGGCAGTTTTTGCGAAGCGTTTATCAGCTCTTATGCTCCTAATGTGTCCAGATCATGCTGTAGACTAAATGGGAGTTTGTCTAGCTTTATTATACATACAGCTTCACAAATACAGTGCTGCATTTGGGGACCTGGCGCTCAGTCACTCCCTCCCTCCTTCCCTGACTCACCCACGCGTATGTTAAATAACACGACTGGAGCCATCAAACATCATGAATCCATCCTACTCTCTTTCTCTCCCTGCCTCCATCCATCCATCCATGCATCCCTCCCTCCTTCCCTCTTCTCACCTTGTACACCTGCCCGTAGGTACCGTTGCCCACGACCTCCACCAGCTCAAAGATTCCTGCTGGATCCTGGCACAGAGACACACACAGAGTGAGAGAAGTGTTATTAACACACACTGCAAAACACACACACACACACACACACACACACACACACATACATACACACACAAGTTATAAATACACTGTATATCAGAGCTCTTTGCTGACTGACAGCCCAAGGTCAGGAAACCAATCAGCAGAGAAATGTGTGTGTGTGTGTGTGTGTGTGTGTGTGTGTGTGTGTGTGTGGACGAGCTGCGCTGTGTTTCACCTTGCCAAAGTTCCCAAAGAGTGAGTGAGTGTTATGGTACTAGTCTGGCACGGTCACCTGTCAGGAGTCGTTACGTACACAAAGGTAACTTGGGGCTACATGAAATGTCGCCAAACACTGGGAAATGCAGTGCACACACACACACACACACACACACACACACACACACACACACACACACACACACACACTCAGTACAGCCTTTGAGCTGCTCAGTGGGTAGACAGCGCTGCCGTTCATCACGAACACACACACAGTGTCATCTTTTTCCAATAAAACCACTCTCTCTTTCACTTTCTTGCTTTTTCCCCTTCTTACTTAAACACATCACAGCATCGTCTCTCTGAGACAGAAAAAAATTTGAGGTTAGTAGGAAAAACAAGCAGCACAAACTAAAACACATTTCTAGCTGATGCAATAAGTGGACACGAGAGTGGAGTGTGTGTGTGTGTGTGTGTGTGTGTGTGTGTGTGTGTGTGTGTGTACACAATACACAGATGATCGTGCACAAAATGATTCTATATACAGTATATGATCACAGATATCTGAAATTTGCCCAAGACACAGGTTCCAAAAAAAGCACTCAAGTACCAAAATATGAGAAGAACTTATTCCAATACTAGCTAATGAATCCGCTGCTCAAGTCACGGACACTTCACATACAGGAAGTGATGTCAGTGAAGTAAAAGGAAGTAGAATACTTGGGGTGTGCTGATATAGGACAATAATCAACGACAGGGCGGCGTGATGAAGCAGAGTTACTGTTAACTGGTGGTAAAAGGAGATTGTCCTATAACTGGAAAGTGCAAACTCCTTTAGGAAGTGTTAGGAAGAAACACGGACCGACACTGGAGACTCCTTCCATACATGTTAAATAAATGTCTCCTTACAGAAAACTTCACTAGCTACCTAATTTCATACAGTGAATTTCACAGCTAATCAAGGCAGCTAGCGTAACGCCGAGGGTGTGACAGTGCTTAGCGTGATATAGCTAACTTGCGTGTGAATGACTTGACCTTTATTCACAGTTAGCAACATTAGCATGTCTGAACTAAAGATTGTTTTGCTTCTATCAGCCGTTTAAGTTAGCATTTTGCCTGTTAACCCTGATTTTTGCTTAACGTTCGTTTGCTGTCGTTTAAATCTAAACATGCATTAGTTACTCTGTGGGGTAGCTGTTTCTAGAGAACGTTACAGCTTTAAAACGTCACTTATTTTTGTTAACATTGGCAAAAATATGAATCCCAGCTTGTCAGCTTGTCCGAGTTTACACTTCACAAAGAGATGCGAGAGTTTTAAAGAATTCTGTCCTTCATTAGCACTAAGGAGGGTTTTTTTTCTACTTTGCAGCATTTCAGTAGCAGTGCTTAAAGTAGTATTAGTGCAGAGGTGAATAGATTCATATTGTGACAACACTAAGTGTGTCTGTGTGTGTGTGTGTGTGTGCGTAAAACCTGTGGGGGTGAAAGAATAGTGAACTGGAAAAAGAACAAACAGATGATGTTAAAGGAATGGGGGGGGGGGGGGGGGAGCAGAGAGAAAAGAAGGAGACAGAAAGAGATTAGCTGAATGTGATGACGGCTTGCCAGCCTCCGGCTCCTGAGTGGGAAGATAGGAGGATGAGAGAGAGAGAGAGAGAGAAAGAGAGAGAGAATGGAGGTGTGGAGAAGCCGTCTGGGGAAAACGTGCCATCAAAAGCCTAAAGATCTTCAGGCGACTCTTCAATCACAGGCTGCAGAGGTGGACAGAGGTGAAGAGTCACAATCAAAACACTGAAAGAAAAAAAAAATCTGGCTCTGTCATTCACACCTACAGAAATATACATCTCACGTATTTAAAGGACGTTTCCCAGAATGCCGTTAGACACGCTGCTACGGTTAGATACGTTCCTTATCAGATGAAAAGTTTTCGGCCGTTCTCGTCCTGTAACACTGAAGCATTTTTGCCAGGTTGCTTTGGAACACCCGAGCATAAACACACAAGTGCTGAGTAAAACAGTATGTCTGTGGCTTCAGCGTCACTGCGCTTCCTTTTCGTTCCTTATAGGAAAGTCCAAGCTGCTGAGGTTTTGCTGAATCAACAAATGACAGTGGAAAAAGCAGCAAACACTGCTACTGCTCTACTATCAGGCCTGCAGTACCGCGGCCTCTCGCGCCAACCTCACAGCTCAGTGCCATCAAAATGGAAGATCACGCTTAAAAGCATGGCAGTGAATTTTATACAAATCATATAAAAGCTGCTTCACTACAGCTGTGTGTGTGTGTCTGCCTCCTGCTGTCTGTTTGTCTGTTAGTCTCTATCGGTCCAGACATGTCTCCTTCTGTCTGTGTCCACCTGTCTGTCGCTTTTTTAGCTGTTTGTCTCTATCTGTCCAGGCGCGTCTCCTTCTGTCCGTCTCTATCTGTCCATGTCTGTCTCTTTTTATTTGTTTGTCTCTATCTGTCCAAGTCTGTCTCTTTTGTCCATGTTTCTCTCCATCTGTCTGTGTATGTCTCTTTTTACCTGTTAGCCTCTATCTGTCTGTCCGTCTTTTTTTTATCTGTTCATCCCTATCTGTCAATGTCTGTCCCCTTCTGTCTCTTTTTATTTGTTTCTCTCCATCTGTCCGTGTTATGTCTCTTTTTGTCAGTTAGTCTGTCTGTCTCTGTCTTTTTTTATTTGTTTCTTTCAATGTCTGTCTGTCTCTTTGCCTGTCCTGTTTTTGTCTCTATCCCTTCCTGTCTGTGTATGTCTCCTTTAATCTGTTTCTCTCTATCTGTGTGTCTGTTGCATTCTGTCTGTGTATATCTTGGTGTATATCTTTCTGTGTGTGTGTGTGTGTGTGTGTGTGTGTGTGTGTGTAAGCCAAGCCCAGTATTATTTATCAGAGCCTGGTAACCTTTGATACAGAGCATGAGGACTCTCTCTCTCTGACTGTATCTTTGCACAGTGAGATAATGCTAACAAACGCTACCTGTTTCCTCAAATTGTTCCCCCCCCCCCCCACAGCCGACCGCAGAGATGCCATTTTTAAAAACTGCTCACACACCTACGGAACTGTAGCACACATTACTTAATCATCTCAGCGTTCAGAATCGATTAAATCCAACAGGCCTAACTGACAGCGGCAATTTCCACATTCAGGCTACGCACTTTGGGAATTCTAATCATCCATAATGAGCTCGTTTATTGTTTTCATCTCTCTGATGACCCAGTGCTCATCACGTTCGGGTTCTTACTGCCCGCGGGCAACGTGCTGCTTGCACAAGATCCCAGAGGGACGGAATAGAGGTTAGAATATGGGCTGAAATGGCCCAGACAGCGTGTGCGTATTGCGTGTTCATGTATCTTGTAACATTTGTGCGTGTATCAGTGAGTGGGCGATTCACAGGACAACCTATTAAACAAAGAGCTCAAGTGAATCATCGCTCTTAACGGCGCTCTCTCGCTCCATCTCTCTCTCTCGAGATGAATTCCACACAGCGGCCTGCACGTAACTCGCTGTACCAGCTCACTACTGCTCACCACACACACACACACAGGGAGAGGGAAAAAATGAAGCGACTAAAAGACTGAATGCTATGTTCCCGCTGCTCTGTCAGCCTGGTTAAACAAAAAAATTGCTCCAAATAGACAGATACAATTTCATCTGTGTACCGTAACTGTAGTTCCTCAAAGCCAAGAGTTGTCATGCTAAATGTTTCTTTAAATTGAACAGAATTACCACACTGTCCTGAACAACAAATCACTCTGGCATACAGGATAGACAAAAAAAAATTACATCATATATAAGCAGAAACTGTCTCACAAGCCTAGTGCATTTTTCAAGTGGGATAATACATGTCAGATAAAAGAAAGGGGGCGGGGCTTTCAGGGGAGTCAGTTAAATATTGAAGAGTTCAAAAACACGTACGCGATTGTCACGTGTTCCAGAGCTGTATGCTGATTGGCTCATGTGCCATTTTCTTTTGGGGCTTAGGGGGAGAGACGACTGCTGTTTTGGAATATTGGTGAGTGCTAACTATTTTATTTATTTATTATTTACTTACTTACAGTATTTTATTATATAACATAACATTGTTCTTAAAGCACTAAGTAAGATACTTTCATAGTTACGATCGAAAATGAATTATTATCTTTTGGGTGAACAGGACAAGATATATGCTGTTTATTGAGCTTCCATTTTAGCTGAATGTCCGGAGCACAAATATATGGTCTTTGGAACCATTAAAATAACGATATTCATCAATAATTAACTAATTTTCCCAGGTAAGGCTGGACGATATGATGATAATACACAATACTGAAATTGTGAAAAATGGTCACAACACACTTTTCTGAAATATGGTGTTGTTTTATTATTATTATTTACAAAAAAAAATTTTTAACAACAAACTAACTAGTGGTTTGTAAGCTAGTTAGAAATTTTGCACTTTAAAATGGTAAAATGTTTATTTTTTTAAATTATAGTTTTATAAAATGTAACACTACTGTTTTGCAGGCAGTTTGTTGGCAAACCTATACATCATGATGCATATCGTATATCAGAGGACTGTCTTCGAAAATCATATATGACATGACATTTTTGTCATATCGTCCAGGTTTCATTTTATTTATCTGTCGACGTGCTTTCATCCAAAATGACTTACACACTTAGAGCAGCTGAGGCTCAAGGGTCCATGAGTGACCTTCTGTTAGTCCTGGGACTTGAACTCACAATCTTCCAGTCACTAGAGCTAGAAGTTGAACAGCTAAGCTGCTGCTGCTCCACTCCAGTTCTCACTGATAGTAACCATGGAGTCTGGGTCAAAGCATGGCCGTGGTTTTTCCAAAGACTTTCAGCACTTTCAGTTTACATAAAAATCCCTAGCATGAGCCAGAAAAACAAAGTTTCCATTGTTGACGAGCAAAACAAACTGCTGAAGGCTCTTTACGTCAGCCTCAGTAGCACTGTGCTTTCAGGTCATGTGTTCATGAAGGTTCAGATGATCTCAGGCTCTCAGATATTCTTACAAAGTTTTCTGTCATGATATGAGGAAAACATCGAGGGGTTTGTATGAACTTCAAGAAGATTCATTAATCACCTACGATGGCTGATCAGTTCTACTAAATTGTGACTACAACACTGAAATAAAGACTGAAAAGTTCTGCCACACATCCCTTTAATGGACCTACATCTAACTCGCACTGGGGTTTAAGTCACAGACTGTATTTCTGATAACTGAGCAAACATCAGGGTTCACTTCTTTCTTTGCTTCTGTGGATTACGGAGTTACTGGATTGTTGTCGAGTTTTGACATGATCCTGGATTTGTCCTTTCTTCTTAGTCCACAAGTTAAAACCTGAAGTGTTCGAATCAATACATGTCCACTAAAATACTAACCGTACTGTGTGACTTCTACATCATTCGTGTAACTGCTCTTGCTGGTCCTCGAATTAATTAAATTTGTCCTCTTGTCTAAGGGAAAACATTTGAACAAGAAGCTAAAGGCAAGCACAGTAAGCCTCTGCTATAGAGTTATGTCTATGGATAGATCTTTTTAAATTAGTGTTAGCATGAGGATGTGAGATATATTACTGCACTGCCATCCAATACTAGGAGAACTAAATGTTTTTATGGGCCTATTCAAAATGGAGAATGAACTATGCCTGCTTAAACAAATCCTGCACACCATTTCATTAGACATAAAGGCAGAAAATTTGCAAACTTGAAATAGCAAATTAATGATTTCTAATGACTGCCAATTAATAAACTAAATACACAATATAGCCAAGTATGTGCACCCCTGACCATCACACCCATATGTGGGCCTTCTTCAAACTGTTGCCACAAAGGTGGAAGCACACAATTGCATAGAATGTCTGTAGCATTCAGATTTCCCTTCACTGGAACTAAGAGGTCCAAACCTGTTCGTGCATGACGATGCCCCTGCGCACTAATCAAGCTCCATGAAGACATCGTTTGCCAAGGTTGGAGTGGAAGAACTCAAAGAAGAAGCCTTTATTTGTCACATATACATTACAGCCCAGTGAAATTCTTTTTTCGCATATCCCAGCTTGTCAGGAAGCTGGGGTCAGAGCGCAGCCATGATAAGGCTCCTCCTGGAGCAGAGAGGGTTAAGGGGGGGCCTTGCTCAAGGGCCCAACAGTGGCAGCTTGGCAGTGCCAACCCTCAACCGTCTGATCAGTAACCCAGTGCCTTAACCACCTCACCCAACATCAGTATCTGCCCACAATAATGCTCTTTTTTTTTCCTGGATGGGCACAAATCCCCACAGCCATGCTCCAAAATCTAGAGGAAAGCCTTCCCAGAAGAGTGGAGGTTATCATAACAGCAAAGGGGGGCTAAATCTGAAATGGTCAGGGGTACACAAACTTTTGACTATTTTGTCACACAACTTTACTAAGCGCATAACACATCCCGTTTCCCTTTTAACGAGTTGCACTGAAATGACACGAAATGACACAAAATGTATTTTAAGCGAACCAACAGATAAAGATACTTTAAATCCAAACACATTTCTGGAAGTTAATGATAAGCGTTAATGATAAGCGTCAATGATTATAGCGTTATCCGATCCAGATCGGAGGCAGCTGCATCACAGAAACGATTTTAAGCTTCCTGATATGATATCGCTGTCATACTCAACACCTACCACACAGATCTGTGGGAAATTGTGGTTTGTACCAGAATTAGGCAATGTTGGCATCTGTTTTCAAAATGGAAATGACAAACTTGCATATCCACAGAAGGTGTCCTCAAATGTGATCAGAAACCAGGCACGCATTTTAATTCAGCTTGAATTACAATGCCTGTTCTCCCAATCAGCTGGCTAATTTGGTGTTGTTGTTGTTGTTGTTGTTTTCAGTCCAAGACCAAAGATCAAATCAGGGCATAGACCTGAGACCAAAGGCCAAGAACTAGACAAGCCTGAAGACAAATACCAAATACAACCGAGTTAGAGATTAGGTTAGCGCTGTTCTTGAGGCTTAACAAGTCACAGTGTACTGAAATGTATGAAACAGAATCGTCTCTCCTTTCGGTGCATTAGTGTGCATCCAATAAGTGCACTATCAATGTGCACTGAAATGAATTAATTACTTATCTCTCGATCTAGTTTCCACAGAATGCATTATACTTCCTGAAATGTATGTATTATCCTGTCTGGCGATATATTGGGTCTGAAAGCTGTTAAAGCAAGAAAGAAAGAACAAAAAGGTCCGTTTGTGAGGCTTTTGGGCCACTTAAAAACGATCATTTTAGGATCTGGGCCAAAATTCCACAATAAGAGGCCTACTGTGTACTAGCTGGATTTTCAAGGGAATTCCCTGCGTATAACAACAGAGCTTAAGGTAATATGATTACACTAAATGTACGTATTCAGTGGCACCACTCCTTCTGCCGTAAGCCTATCCCTCGTTCAGAGAACAGCTGTGCGTGTGTGTGCGTGGGTCATTCTATCCTGGGAGAAACAGAAGGAAAAAGAAGGGAGCAAACAGAAATTTACAGACAGACAGACAGATGTATATAGACATAAGGGTTACAGGGCTGCACTGCTCTCGTTTATTTTCATTTTTTTTTGATATGATACCGATATCACTGCTCTGAATATCTGATGCTGATCCAATACTGACATCCTCACAGTAACCGAGTCGAGCCTCTGCAACAGCTTCCACTATCAGACTGGTGCATCCCTAATAGACAAAAATTATTTATACACACACACACACACACACACACACACTCATGGCCCAAACACAAGCAGATGGACGATCAGCCAGTCAGTCAGTTAAATAGGTCACGCATTTCAGTTACAGCCATGGTGCACTCATCAGGAAAAAATTACTACCAGTCAGCCTCCATGAACACTTTGTCCAGACACACACACACACACACCATGAAACTACAGCGTGTGACATTAAACAGCATGCTCACGGTAAACACAAGGAAAAGAAGCCCATCTGTTTGTGCTCATACAGATCATACTCGGCTGACGGGTGGAGCTTTTTGGAAGCAGAAACGCTCGATGATGCTGCAGCAGGATCTAAATGATGCTATAATGGATCAGGTGTGGACCATTCTGCTAAACTGAACTGTCCTAAGACTGATCCAACGGACTGAGACCTGGGTCCTTAACATGGTCACACAAAGCCTCTATAACTACTGACAAGTGTGTAGGGATGATCAAAGCAAAGCACAAGTGCACAGGGCTGATCATCTTGAAGCACAAGTGCACAGGGCTGATCATCTTGAAGCACAAGTGCACAGGGCTGATCATCTTGAAGCACAAGTGCACAGGGCTGATCATCTTGAAGCACAAGTGCACAGGGCTGATCATCTTGAAGCACAAGTGCACAGGGCTGATCATCTTGAAGCACAAGTGCACA
>CM075029.1:14896422-14902641 GCA_037576675.1 Pangasius sanitwongsei | reverse complement strand
GCACAGGGCTGATCATCTTGAAGCACAAGTGCACAGGGCTGATCATCTTGAAGCACAAGTGCACAGGGCTGATCATCATGAAGCACAAGTGCACAGGGCTGATCACAGCAAAGCACAAGTGCACAAAAAAAGTGCACATGGCTGATCATAATAAAGCGCAAGTGCACATGGCTGTTCATAACAAAGCGCAAGTGCATAACATAAAGAGCCATGGAAGCTTATAACAAAGCACAAAGTGCACAAATGTGCAAGTGCACAGGCCCAGTCATACCAAAACATGGGCACAGGCCTGATCATGGCCAAAAACAAGACAAACCTCACCAGCAGGACAAAGATACAGATCAAGCAGAGCAAACAGGTTTCATTATGGAGGCAGCAAAACAGCACAACCTAAAGCTGTATGCAGTGTCAGTGCCTCAGTGTGTGTGTCTTAATCCGGGGATTACACTGTAATGTGGACATCATCATCATCATTGTTATTATTATTATTACTACAGATATTAATTCTACAAGCGTCTCTCACCCTCAGAGCTGCCAGGTCGATCTCATCCAGACTCCGTGTAGGTGCGTTTTCCGACATTTTTCTCAGTTTTGTAAGATAAACCGTGTTTTATGTCCAAACCGTGAAAAAAAAAACCGCCTCAGAAAAACTTCTCAGGTCCCATTAGAGTCTGCGGCTCCTAATGTGACAGGCTCGACGACGTAATGCTAGCAAAGTGAGGAAAATGGGCGTTAATTCTTGTGGAATAGGAGTGAAAAGGACATGTGTGCTAGCTAATTTGTGAAAAAGAAGCGTTGTTTTGTACAGGCCCGCTGCCACAAGGCTGGCGTGTTAACGCGCTAAGGAGCTGAAAACGTTAGCACTGTGGCTAACTCCTCAGACTGCGTCGCAGCGCGCCTGGAGCTCGAGGCGCCCCTCGGGTCGAGTCACAGCTCCGGTATTACCGACTCTATCGCTCAGAATTCGCAAACCGACCTCCTGTTTGCCGGTCATGTTGCCCCACGGCTTATAAAAACGCGAGTTTTTTTTTTCTACAAAGTGTCCCCGGTTCTGAAAATCCACTCCTGACGTCCACGAAAGAAGTTAGAGTCGCAGGCTAGCTGAGCTAATAAACATCAGGGCAGTCCGCATCGGCGTCGTCAAATCCGCCGTTTAACGCTACAGCGTCTCGCGCACCGAGAAAAGAAAAGAAAAAAAAAAAAACCCACACCACCACGGGCTTTCTAATCACATTACGAGCTCGTCGCGGTCTCTGACGCCGTCTCGTAGCTCGTACAAGCGGCTTAACAACGTCGGAAACGTCGCCGAAAAGCAGCAGCACTGAGTGTTTATGATGTGGAATAATCCGGCCCGCCTCGCAAAACTTTCACTCCTTCCGTCAGGCGCTGAGAGAGAGAGAGAGAGAGGGGGAGGGGGAGGGGGAGGGGGAGGGCTGGGAGTCGATCCCAAAAGGAGTCGATTCTCCGATTCCAGGCTTTGGAACAATCGACTCCGAAGCTTTGCAAAGGAGCATATAGAATTTCCAGCAACAAACATGAAATTATATTGAGGGTTGCTTAAGTTTGTGGATACCTGACCATCAAACTGTTTGAAGCACATGTTTGTATGCTGTAGCATTACTGTTTCCCTTCACTGGAACTCTCCATCCATCCATCCATTTTCTGTATCATTTATCCTACACAGGGTCATGGGGGGGTCTGAAGCCTATCCCAGGGGACTGGGAGGAGGAAACTGGAGTACCCGGAGGAAACCCCCCAAAGCACTGGGAGAACACGCAAACTCCACGCACACAGGGTGGAGGCAGGAATTGAGCCCCCCAACCCTGGAGGTGCAAGGTAAATGTGATACCCACTAAGCCACCGTGGACACCCCCCCAGAACTAAAGGGCCCAGACATGTTCCCGACATCATTCAGCAAGTTTGGAGTGGAAGAACTCGCGTGTCCTGCACAGAGCCCTGACCTCAACCCCACTGAACACCTTTGGAAAGAACTGGAACGCTGAATTGCACCCCAGACCTCCTCGGCATCCCAACATCAGCGCCTGACCTCACTAATGCTCTTGTGGCTGAATGATCACAAATCCCCACAGCCACGCTCCAAAATCTAGCGGAAAGCCTTCCCAGAAGAGTGGAGCTTATTATAACAGCAAAGGAGGAGTAAATCTGGAATGGGATGTTCAACAAGCACATATGAGTGTGATGGTCAGGTGTTCAAATACTTTTGGCCATATAGTGTATGATGATGTTGGATGTTCATTATAAATGTCAAATAGCAGCAAGTTAAGATCTACTGTCATTTAAAGTGTTCATCATAATGATGCGCTTTTAATTAATATGAACACTTTGGGTTTTTTTATGCACGGCACAGTTCGATCCTGAACCCAGGACAGAGTCAGTGCAGAGTTTTGCGTGGTATCTCCGTGTCCGCATTGTTTTTTTTCCTCTGGGTCTTTCAGAGGGTCTAACAAAAAACCAGTTGGTGCATTTAGCCCTAGGTGCGAATGCGTGTGATACCCTGTGATCGACGGTACGTTCAGGGTTTTATTCCTGACTTGAGCCCAGCGTTCCCATGATATTGCTCCGTATCCCCGTAATCAGGGTAAAGCAGTTACTGAAGATGGATCCATGAATGTTTGTTTTACTCCATCCACATCCCTGCCTTGTGACGGAGTTTTTCAGACTGAGAATCACGAAAATGATTGTGAGGAATCGATTCTCAGAATTGAGAAAATGACTGCGAGGAATCGACTCTTAGAATCAAGAAAATTGCTGTGTGGAATCGATTCCTAGAATCTTCTTCACTGATCACGCACAGCTGAAGCTTCACTCGGAGTCGACTCCAAGATTTCTGGAATCGAATGGATCTTGGGCTCGCGCGCGCACCCTGGCTCGTGCGCGAGGAGGGGAAAAAAAGTCACAAACTCACACCCATCATTTCAAGGGCCTGTTACGACAAGAAATGTTTGTTGCTTAAAAAAAAAAAAAACATGTAAATGAATTTTTAAATGAGTAAGATTCCACTACATGTAATCATGTACAGTAGATGAAATATCTGAGAAGCTTGTTGGAACAGAGCTGAATCCTAAACAACTCCCTGCTCCCTATATTAAGCCACAAATAGACTTTGCAGTGCACTACTTATCCTATAGGGAGTCATTTGTAATTCTGCCATAGGTACAGCTAGGACTATTTTTTTTTTTATTTTTTAACACAAAAATCATTGTTGTATCAGGTATAAATACAGGAAAACAAAAACAACAACAACAACAATAATACCAAACTCCCAACATATTTCATTAATGAATGCATTAGAATAATCCATTTTTTAAAAAACAGTTGACAAATGATTAAAGGTGCAGTTTGAAATTTTTTCAGAAAGGTCTCAAGACCCATAATAATTATATAATGTTGAAGATATTTTCAAAATATATGATTCCTAACCTTGCCGTGTAAGTGATATCGCTAGTTTCTTAATTTCAGGCATCTGTTTACATTCTTCTGGCCCAGAAATGATCTTTACCCTTTCTCTTTAAAAGGCCACACAGAAGGTTTATGTAATTTCAACAGTAGAGAGGGGGTTAATCAGGGGTTAATGTTTGTCAATGCTTTCTTTGTAAGAGTAATTCTCCTTACAGGCAGTATAGGGCTCTAAACATGACTTTAAAACCAACCTGATGATCTTCATGAGGCTCAAAGTTTATTTTTAATTCTGAATCCTAACGGCGTGCATAATTTGTGGCATTGAGAAAGCCAGCAAGTGATGTCCGCACGTTGAGACGTATTTATCCTGGATCAAAAACAGTAAACGAGAAGAAACGAGGCAGACTTTAGGAAAGGTTGATGTTATTTTATTTTGAACATTTTGCTGGGCTAGCAGCAGCTGGTCAGTCAGGTAGTCTGTTAGCTAGCGAGCTTGCAAGCCACAAAAAAAAAAAAAAAAAAAAAAAAATCAGCACATACAAATATCACGTCAGTACTGTATTCTGTGTCAGTGAGGTGCAAAGAATGAGTGAGAACCCTACATTACAATCTGCAGAGGGTTCGAGAATTAGAGTTCTGCTAAAACATCTACCATTTAGGAAAAAAAGACAGAGCACAGTATACAAAAATATACCACCATAAAAGTTCATTAAAAAAAAAAAAAAAATCAGATAGTGATTTTCAGGTACAGTATACAGGTATTGCACTAACCATCTATATTTAAAAGTGACAGACGAAACTCCTACGCTGAAGAAATGATAATCACTAAGCACAACAGATGATATATATATACCTGAATTTCCCTTCGGGGATTAATAAAGTTGATCTTATCTTATAAAAAAAAAACAAAAGTCAGTAACACAAAATAAACATTGTCTAACGTAGCTGGAATATAGCAAAGAAAGTCCTGAACCGAAACTACTGTTATAAAAGGAATGAAGAAATGGGAAGTCAGAAATATCTGAATATGATTTACCATAACTGTATGCAGTTTCCATGGTGACCTACTGTTTCGATGTATTATGTAGTACAGTATTATGCATATTCCATGGGTGGTGTATTTAACATGGTAGCACAGGTTTTCCGTATGTGGTCTACTCTTTAGCACAGTAGCACCCACATTATTTCTGTCAAATACTAGACCACCAACGAGTGAGTATTAGTAGTATGGAATAGTATTACATAGTATCTAGAAGGAGTGTTACACAACGATTCAATCCGGACCTGTATCTGTATCTAGTGAGTGCTCCAAATATCTGGATCTAGATTCATACTCGGAGTGGGCGTGGCCTAAACCAGACATTTTTTACCCCTGGAAACAACCCAGATGTAGAAATGCCAGCAGGATCAGTAAGGTGGCTCTGACAGTTCCTCAACCTCAGCTACATCACTCGAGTTCATACTTGGTCTCAATTAGAGATGTGCAGTGCAGATGCTCGTGCAGTTATTATTTTAAGTTTGTACCCGCCTGCGAGGTTTTCTAACGAATTTAGTTGGTTCTGTTTCCCAAAATATAAACAAACTAGTAGCCTAAATGAAACCGCTGCGGCTAGGCCTGGGATGACTGACGATAGTATGAGGAACTGTCGAAAGATTCCAACTACCGTGAAGCAGGATGATTTAAATATAGGTCGGAAAACAGTGTCTGCAGATTTAAGCTCGACAAAATATGCTCGACGTTGCATCTTGGAATTTGTGTAGTCCTGTATGAACCTAATGTTGTCTGTGCTAAAGCCATGGACTAAAGCCAGAACGTGAACAGGGCTTAAATTAAGAAATTCATATTTGTATCTGTATTTGTAGCCATTTAGAACACATTGTTCGTTCTGAATAATTTACACCATATGACCAAAAGTTTGTGGACACCTGACCATCACATTAATATATAATTTTTGATCATTCCACATGTTGTCATAATGAGCTCCACTCTTCTGGGAAGGCTTCCAACTAGCTATTGGAGTGTAGCTATGGGGTTTTGTGCTCATTCAGTCACAAGAACATTAGTGAGGTCAGGTACTGATGTTGGGTGAGGAGGTCTGGGGTGCAGTCGGAGTTCCAGTTCATCCCAAAGGTGTTCATTGGGGTTGAGGTCAGGGCTCTGTGCAGGCCACTTGAGTTCTTCCATGGCAATTTTGGCAAACCATGTCCACATTGAGCTCTCTTTGTGCACAGGGGCTTTGTCATACTGGAACAGGTTTTGGGTCTCTTAGTTGCAGTGAAGGAAAATCTAATGCTACACCAAACAAAGACATCCTATACAATTGTGTGATTCCATCTTTGTGGCAACAGTTTGGGGAAGAACCACATACAGGTGTGACGGTCAGGTGTCCACAAACACTTGGCCATATATTGTATTTGTATATCCGGGTACATCAGTACTATTTAGTAGGGTAGTATGCTGTTGTCTTAAGTGCTCTAGTGTTTGCCATCCAGTAGTCATTACAGTCTAGTAGTATCTGCTTTCCATGGGGGTGGTCCACTATATGACACACTATTTAGCATGGCAGTATGTAGTTTCTCAAGGAGGTCTACAATTTTACTTCAGCAGTGTTTTTTCCCCCACCGTGTAGTCTACTTTCGACATACTGTTTAGTATAGTAGTATAGTTTCAGACATAAGAGTCTTTGTGCAAGAAAACCAAAGGAAAAAAAAGTTTTAAAGGGATATTCTGGTGTTTATCATCCTAATATCTCTCTCTCTCTCTCTCTCTTTATCTATATACACACACACACACACACA
>CM075029.1:14888922-14891422 GCA_037576675.1 Pangasius sanitwongsei | reverse complement strand
TAAACGTAGCCAATGACAAAAATATTACATACAATGGATCTGTTCAGTGGATATTGTGTCTCAGCCTCGCTTCAATCGATCACTTCTAAGCCCTGTGAATCCCTTACTGTGCTACTGCGGTGAAACAGCTGTCACTCAAACCAGCCGCAGAACACTGTGTGTGTGAGAGTGTGTGTGTGACAAGTAAGAAGGGTACTGAGATAGAAAATTCCACACACACTCACTCGTTGTGAGTATCTCCCAGGGCCTTGGTTGGATATACTTCTATCTTTTTCACATGCTTTCTGCGCTATGAGTGTCGAGGCAAGGCCTGAAGCTAAATTGTTTTACAGATTATTAAGCACACACACACACACACACACACACACACCTGAAGCACTCCTTGCGCAGAGCGAGCGTGAGAGGCCCAGCTTCGTACTCCTCTCCGTTCATCCGGGACGGAACCCTCTCCTCGTCCTCCACCAGCACAGCCAGCTCGCTGTCCCGAGATCCCATCATGCTCCTGTCGTTGATGTTGGCTGAACCTGACAAATGACATCATAAAAATCCTTGATTCTGATTGGTCAAAAGGTGTGGCTTGATTTTCTACAACAGCAATCCTGAAAGTAGTTCAAATCGCAGGTTTATTTTAACGCGCATGTTCTAATATGGTATCGTTTCCATAGTGACTGCTCATTCACGGGGACATGGGTGACTTTGTTTAGCAAAGGAAACAAATAACTGTTGACGCTTTCGGTGAGGAGAAGTTTATTTACCATTTTTTGGAAGGAGTCTCCAGTGTCAGAGCTTTGTAACTTTCTGATAACACGAACTAATTAGCTTTGTGAAATGTTCCACAACATTAAGTGTAACTATAAATGGATAAAAAGTATGATGCTTCGTTGTTTAAATTAATATGGAAATTGTAATCCTTGGCAAATCGCTCTGGTATAAGAGGAATAAAATTGGAAAATCCCAAATTTCCAGGATTGACCACAAGATGGTGACAGAACTAGTGTTTTTCGTCAGTGTAGGCAGTAAAGCAGAAGGAGTTTAAGGACCATCATGGCGAAAGGTCTCACCGATGATGTAGCGGCGGTCGTCGGCGATCAGCGCCTTGCTGTGGACGTAGATGAGCTCAGTGATGGGCGTGTGGCCGAGTTCAGCGCGTGTGCGCACGCCACACAGAGAGATGTACTGCGTCCATTCGTCCTGCACTGGAGAACCAGAAGGAACGGTCGTCATGACGATCACAATGAGCAACACTGATTGGCTGAGATTAGGAGAACACACTTACTCTGATCCTTGAGTCGGGATAGAATGGAGGTCTTTCCACGATTGATTGTCCTAAAAAAAAAAAAAACAAACAAACAAAAAAAAAAAAAACCACAGCAACATAAAACTCCTATCTGTCACCACCATCATGAGGTTTACATACACACGGAAGAGTGCGTATGCAAGACTATGAGACATAAGATATAAAAATATAAGAGAAACAAAAGGTAGACAAAATTAATGATAGAAAAAAAAAACAAAAGAGATAGAGGTGATGAAAGAATGACATGACATTATGACATTAAGTAAAAAAAAGAGTAAAAAAGGACAAGAAAGAAAGAAAGAAAGAAAGAGAGTACCTGTAGGTAAAGTGCAGTATAGCCTGGATGGCGTTGCCTCCTCCCTCACTGATGTCTCCCTCGAATCCAGGCAGGAGAGGAATCAACACAAACACCCTGTATTTCTGTTTCTCACTGCACACACACACGCGCACACAAGCATTTATTTTGGCCCCAAACACACAGGAAAAAAAAATGAGTGAAAAGCCAATGAACAAAGCCTACATGCCCGCCCACACACACACACACACACACACACACACACACCTGTGTGCACGCAGGATCCTCTTGACGATAGCGTCTCCTATGCTGTTGTGTGTCTCAACACAGCTAATGAAGAACTGATTCTGAAGAGAACAGAAGTAACACAGTCATAATACAGTCATTACACTGTCACACCATCAAGACTCTGTATCTGTACGTCAGTCCCAGTGAAGGAGGCGTGGCTTCTGTACATCAGTCTCAGTGAAGGAGGGGTGTCTCCTGTACGGCAGTCCCAGTGAAGAGGGTATGGCTTCTGTACATCAGTCCCAGTGAAGGAGGGGTGTCTCCTGTACGACAGTCCCAGTGAAGGAGGGGTGTCTCCTGTACATCAGTCCCAGTGAAGGAGGGGTGTCTCCTGTACATCAGTCCCAGTGAAGGAGGGGTGTCTCCTGTACGACAGTCCCAGTGAAGAGGGTATGGCTTCTGTACATCAGTCCCAGTGAAGGAGGGGTGTCTCCTGTACGACAGTCCCAGTGAAGGAGGGGTGTCTCCTGTACATCAGTCCCAGTGAAGGAGGGGTGTCTCCTGTACATCAGTCCCAGTGAAGGAGGGGTGTCTCCTGTACGACAGTCCCAGTGAAGAGGGTATGGCTTCTGTACATCAGTCCCAGTGAAGGAGGGGTGTCTCCTGTACGACAGTCCCAG
>CM075029.1:14854463-14888822 GCA_037576675.1 Pangasius sanitwongsei | reverse complement strand
GGGGTGTCTCCTGTACGGCAGTCCCAGTGAAGGGGGGGTGTCTCCTGTACGGCAGTCCCAGTGAAGGGGGGGTGTCTCCTGTACGACAGTCCCAGTGAAGGGGGGGTGTCTCCTGTACGGCAGTCCCAGTGAAGGGGGGGTGTCTCCTGTACGGCAGTCCCAGTGAAGGGGGGGTGTCTCCTGTACGACAGTCCCAGTGAAGGGGGGGTGTCTCCTGTACGGCAGTCCCAGTGAAGGGGGGGTGTCTCCTGTACGGCAGTCCCAGTGAAGGGGGGGTGTCTGCTGTACGACAGTCCCAGTGAAGGGGGGGTGTCTCCTGTACGACAGTCCCAGTGAAGAGGGTGTGGCTTCTGTATGTCAGTCCCAGTGAAGGAGGCGTGGCCTCTGTTCTTGGTATGCTAATTATTTGTGGTTCTCTGAGCAGAACACGTCTCTTAGCTGGAACACGTCTATGTCTACGTCTACGTCTACGTGTCTGACAGGCTTTAAGACCCCGTGGTAGAGGACTGCGGACATCTTAAGCTGCTGAATGCAGTCACATGACAGGTAGAGCCCTACATACGACTCTGTATATGTGTGTGTGTGCTACTAGTATTTTTATTGCACTTAGACTCTAAAAATGTATGCATACATATACTATACTGTATACAGAGTGCAAAAGTTTGCATTCCCTATAGTTTCTGGGTAGAAGGAAAAGAAAATGAAAGCCTTCCATGAAGTTAAAAATGAAATGTGGGTGTATGCAACAAGGATCTACATCATCACAGAAGAAACAGAAGGAAAAGAACTAAAAGAAAGAAGACAAAGAGACTGCCTAAGAGTATGCAAACTTTCGCAATGCTTTGGCTTGCTTTTGTGGATGTGAAGCTGTGTGTGTGTGTGTGTGTGTGTGTGTGTGAGTGTGTGTGTGTTTTACCTCTATGTAAATGTAGTGCTGGCTGTTCTCAATGATGTCCATGTAAGCCGATTGGATGGAACATTCACATATCCCGGCTGACCAGCGGTCCACCGAGCGAAGCACCTGGTGATGGGGAATAAGAAAAAAAAAAAAAAAAGAAAAGAAAAGAAAAGAGAGACGATTAAATGAAAGAGAGAGAAAGGTGGAAAAAAAAAAAGTCCTTGTCAACTTTGACTAAATTCTTTGCAAAGGTCTATGGTTTTAATCAATTTGTCAGATTATTTTTCTCAGCCAAGTCTCTAAATATAACAGCAAATGTAAGCAACTCTAAGTTATAAAAAAACAAAAAAAAAAACAAAAAAAAAAACGCTGAAAAGGAAAAACTGAAAAATGGAAAGCTAACCTTTTACAATTTTGAACATTCGGTAAGAAATTTGATCTTGAACCAGCTGCTTTCAGTTTGTAACTGATATTAAAATATTTTTAAAATATGTAAAACGATATCCCAATCCCCTCGATACCTAAGAAAAGTGTATTGTGAAATATTTTATCATCATATTGATATTATATCATCTTGTTGCCCAGCACTACTGATCAACTGAAAGAGGTTTTTTTTATTTTATTTTAATAATAATTTAAATAATATTGAATAATATTGAAAAATATCAGTAGATCAAGGTATATTTTATATTAGTGTTTAATTACTGGTGCTATTAAAATATTTTTGGGCATGTATTCAGCCTCATATATATGTGTGTGTGTGTGTGTGTGTGTGTGTGTGTGTGTGTGTGTGTATATATATATACCTGTACAGACGCTTTGGCTGTTCCAGGCACGATGAAGGGAAGCTCGTTGGCAGTAGTGTGACTCTTGGGCAGCAGGTACGGGTAAAACTTGGCTTTATACTTTATCTTAAAGTTCTGAAAAACAGCAGCACGCAGACACACACAGCGTTCTGTCATTTAACCCTAGTGCGTATGTACTACTAGGCTTCATTAAGCTTGACCTCTGACCTTGCTGAAGTTCCAGCGCTGGATAAAGTGGCGTGCCAGGTCCCTGGCTGCCTTCCCATGAACCACCGCTCCGAGGTCGCGCCATGGGATACGAGGCACGTGCGTCCGGTCCACGTTATCTGAGTGAGGAAATACGAAGCGTATTTAGGTGACTTTATAAACTTGCTTATTGTAATAATCTTTTGCATATTTGTGTTAAATGAACAATAGTGCAGGCTAATGCTATAAAACGGAACATTGCTGAGTGGAAACTAGTATCACTGCGATGTTCATGCTAGTGTAACCTAGCATGTATACTCCAGTGTCAATACTAGCGAGACACTAGTATGCATGCTAGTCTAACCTCAGTGTATACACTACTGCGTACACTCCTGCATGCTAGCACAACTCCAGTAGTTCTTGGTACCTTGGAAAGGCTGGTCCAGCTGTGTCCAGTCCTTCTTGATGAAGTTGCTATAGTCTTTTCCCAACCATAACAGTGTGTTACTGCTCAAATCCACCTCATCATAACCTCCTCCAGCCGCTCTACCAGCTAGAGGTACATTAACTGCATCCTCCCCTTCAGTCTGAGAGAGAGAGAGAGAGAGAGAGAGAGAGTTGCATGATACATACAGAGCCATATACTATAATCCATGATCTATTAAATGTTTCTTAATGACTAGTCATAACCACCTCGGGAACTGGACGTGCGCCGTGATCGGCCGTTTGCGGTTCCATGATGTCAAACAACCTGTAGTTACTGTCGTCCCATCTCCCGAAGGCAAGGTCCAGCCCGCCTACGAAGGCCACTGCTTGGTCGATGGCCACCATCTTTTCATGGTGGGCCCACAGGAAGACGACGGAGGCCACGTGATCGGGATGACGCATCACCTAGGCAACAGCAAGATGAACACGCCGAGAAATTAAGCATCGCTACAAACAAATAAACAAGAGTGGCTCGTTATTAGAGAGGCAACATATAACACACAGTCAGTGCTGACAGAAATAAACTATAGTCCTGAGTTTGGCTTTTTGGCTTTAGTCGTGCTGTTGAGTGTAGTGTATAGTGTTGTGTGTTTTGTGTAGGCTTCACACCTTGATATTTGGGTGCAGGCCCATCAGGGTTCTCTTACTGTAGCCGCTGTTAATGCCCAGAGCCAACTCTACCTCTTTATACAACAGCACGCACACCTTCACACCTTGTTCCTGAAAACGCCACAGAGAGGGTGACACACACACACACACACACAGTGAAGGAAGAATGTTCTTATCTGCATGCTGAAAAGCACATTTCTGATGCTTACTGCTTTGCGCTTGAGGATCTGATCCAAGCGCCAGTACGTCCCTCTCGCAGGACGCTTGAGGTAAACTTCGGGACTTAACCTGAGAGAAAACAGAGAGAGGAAGAACACGAAGCAGCAGTTAATGCCCTGATGCACAGACCACAAAGCTCACAACGGAGAGTCAGACCTCACTGCTCAGGAATTTAATCCAATTAAAAACTGGACAGGACAAAAAAAAAAAAAGAAAGCAGTGAAGACAATGTAAAGAGTCTAGTATAAATCATTATAAGTGGAATGAACTAGACTCATAAATTTAATAGAAGGAGCACAAAATACACAGAAGATTCAGGATGTCTACACTTTCTAACATTAAGAATAAGCCAGTTGCCAGGTGATTTACACTGACATTTAATTAAATACAGACATTTTCCAGGTCTGACAGAGTAATTAGGATCACTATTGTAGCAGAACCCTGAACTTCAGCCCTGAACTACAGCAACAATAATAGAACAAAAACTAAACTAGACCGTATTATCATGGGTCTAAGGTGCCTCTGCGTGTATATTACGTGTACGTGTGCGCGTACTGACCACCAGTCAGTGATGAAGATCTCCTCCTTCGCCTTCTCCAGTGCGTCTGCCAGGTCTGAGAAATATCCACTCCCATTCACGTACCTGTCAATCAATCCATCAATCACTCACTCCATCATTAATAACAATACACAATACAGCATACGTGATGATATACCTACACAGACACTAGTACGTATGGAAGGATGTAAATAAAAACGCTAGGAAGTCGGCAAGCATGCAAATATCCACCAATATAGTTATATGGAGATATGTGTAGAAGTATATATTTAGGTATACACTAACATACTTGTAAGTATTTAAGTATGCAAGTAGCTATAGAAGTATATACTCAGTTATGTACATATATACATGGAAGTATGTAAGCATGCAAGTATGCAAGTATCTATAACAGTACATACTCAGTTAAGTACTAAGTATTTACTTAGTAATATACTTATATATTTATACTTGTAAGTATGTAAGTATGCAAGTATGTACAAAAGTATATACTTAGATAAATAGTTATATACTTGTGGGCATTCAAGTGTGCAGGTATGCAAGTATATATAATAGTGTACACTTAGTTCTATACTTTATACTTGTAAGTATGTAAGTATGCAAGTAGCTATAAAGTATATTTAGTTATGTAATTATATATTTGTAAGTATGCAAGTATCTATAAAAGTATATACTTGGTTATGTAATTATATACTTGTAAGTATGTAAGTACACAAGTAGCTATAAAAGTGTATACTTAGTTATGTACTTACATACTCATATGTAAGTAAGCATGCAAGTGTATAAAAGTATAAATATGTGTATGTATAAACATATTTACTTAGTTATATAGTTGTGTACTTGTAAGTATGTACTATGCAAGTATGTATATAAGTGTATACTTTATTATATCATGAATATTCATGTGTGCGAGTATGCTAATAAGAATAAAAATATATACTTAGTTATATACTTATATATGTGTAAATGAATGTGAAGTTTTCTTAAGTTTCAGTGTGTGTTGTAGTAGTAGTACTGGTTTAATAGATATTAGATGTTAGCTTCTTTATTAGTCGCCTCTCTTACTGCATATTTTGCAAGGTTAAGGTGACACTAAGAGTCCTCTTCCTCCCTCTATGTCGTCCCCTGTATTTTTCTCGTCTTATCCGTCAGCCATTTTGTGAAATTATGTAAACCGGACGTATAAGTGTGTGCTTAAAACCTGCAACAGTGAACTTGTTGAATATCTGTGTGCAAATAAATGTCCTGTTTCTTAGGCCAAAACAGAAAATCACATTTAAAATATATCTGGGCTGCAAATAATTTATTATCTATTTGTCTGAAGATGCATTGAAGACGCACTGCTTGAATGAATGTATCAGTACAAAAGAAACAAGAAGTAAGAAGTAAGGAAATGCAGCAGTCGTCCAAAATTTATGAATTTACGACAGATTTACAAGAACTCCTTTTTTTTTTTTTTGACCACAGAAGCTTCTGTTATATTTAGCTCACGGCTCTGAGGTGGCCATTTTGGCCATTCTGGTTTCCCGGCACGCATCACTCCATTGATTTTTCACCAGATTTTTGGCTAAAAAAAAGTGCTGCCAGACCAAGACTGTCACAATCTGTCACTGCGCTTCACAGAGACTTGCAGAATGGCGGCAGTGTTCTTTTCTGACAAACTGCTGCCTTTGTGAACAAGAGAGATCTCAAATCTAGCGCCAGAACTGGTTTTCCACCGATTGTCACGAAATGCCTTAGCATATTCTGCGCTGCCTTTCTGGAGAAAGTGCTTTCTTGGCAGCAACACTGAGGTTGCTTTGAAGCCAGATGACTGCTACATACTGAGCCAGAACTGAAAATGCAATGGACCATTAAATCCTATTCATCAGATGCCAGCTTTCTGGTATTCAGCATTCTTGGAAACGTCAAATGGCTAACGTCGTGAAAATTCAGAAGGTTCAGTTATAGCTTTCTTTAAAAAAAAAAAAATAATAATAATAAAAAAAAAATTTGCCATTAAAATATTTGCAGCCAAACCTTTTCGCCGTTCTTCTACTTCTATCCACCTCACATAACATTAATACCTTTTTGGAAAATACAAGAAACACTTTCTCTAATACAAATAAACACTTCCTTGTCTGGATTAAAAGCTTACAACGACTCCTGCACAGTACTCTACTTTCATAATTATAAGTATGCAAGTATACAAGTAATGGGTATATGCATGTGTTTGAGTGTGCATTAGTATGCAAGTATGCATAAATATAATTAAGTATGTAGCTACGACTAAATAAGAAACTACGTAGCTATGCAAGAATCGGAGTAAGATAAGTACGCAAGCATGGATTCACGCATGGAATTATGTAAGCTACCTTCATACATTCTGCCAGTCAAAAGTTTGTACACCACTCTTAACAGTATTTTCTACCATTTTACTAATAACACAGACATTATCACTATGAAAAAAAGTTATATAGTGGCCAGGAAAAGAAAATATATCTAATCATATTTTTAAGTTCTTATATTAATAGATACTTATATTTCCTGATGAAGCTTAGCACATACCTGACAGAAAGACATTTGAACCCTGAGCCTTTATCAGAAAATGTTTACATATTAATAAAAAATTGTTGTAAAAATTGGAGTACATTCTTTGGGTTGTAAAATTTTCCAGGTTAGCTTCTCTCTGGATTACATGGCTACAAATAGTTAAATATAAACAGAAATAAATATTACTACTAATAAATATAACTAATCATATACGCATTAGAAACTATTAGAAACTTATCTTATACGCACATATACCTGTATGCATATGCTTACAGTACACTTATACTATAATGAAGTGTGCACTATATTAAAAAACTACAATTATAATTCTAAGTATACACTCACACACTTCTCTGTGCAGAAGTCTTAGGCACATGCAAAGAAGTGCTGTAGAGCAAAGATGCCTTCAAAAATAACGAAATTAAATGTTTCTACATAAAAAAAAATACTATAAAGAGCAGTATTCAAGTCAATATTTGGTGTGACGATCCTTCGCTTTTAAAAAAAACAGTATCTCAGGTGCAGTGTGTGCAGTTTTATAAGGAAATGAGCTGTAAGTGTTACTGAGCAACTTGCAGAAGCAGCCGCGGTTCTTCTGGAGACTTTGACTGTCGACTCGCTTCTTAGTTCTGCAGCGAAACCCAGCAGGTTTTTTTTTTGGCTGAAAAGTGTCTCTTATGGAATCTGCTGCTTTCTCCCCTGACATACAAACATTTTTCTGCAACATTTCATTTTGTGCCTGAAAACTAATGTTTGGAAATCTAAAATATTTTTGTACTGAATCAATAATGTAGAAGTCATATAACAAAGTTTGTACTATAAAAAAAAAATAGGGTGCCTAAGACTTTTGCACAGTGCTGTACATGAATGGGTGCAAGTATGCATGTATGTGTCTGTCCTGGAGATATGAAGCGATAAGCAGAGATTAAATTCTAATAAAAGGAGCATGATAAGGACACACACCATTTGGTGAGGGAGTCGGGTCTGGGTGGGGCGAAGCCGCCAAAGCGGTGAGTCTGGAGGAAATCGCAACGTTCAGACAGACGCCGTATCTCATGACTCCACCATTGGGCCTGCCTGTAGCTATTGCACTTGATGATCAGCTTTCTGTAACCACACACACACACACACAAACAATTCTTTATAAACTGTGACTGAAATTACAAAGTGTAGCAATGTCATATGTGAGATTCTGTCAAAGAACCAAAATAATGTGGTTGGGAGTGTGAAAAAAAAACGAAACATTATACTTTTTATCCGTTCATAATCGTGACACGTCTATGAAACAAGTTACTCCGTGTCATCACTCGACAGTCGTTCTCTTGCCAGACTCACTGTTTCTCTGTCTCGAGAAAAATCGAGCTTGTTTCTGCGAAACCACAAAATTCCTCCTCCTCCATTTCTCCTTCCTCTAAAACAATTCTGTTTGTTTTTACACTTGGATTTTGTTGGTTGCTATATCACATTAACGGTGGTATTAAAAATACCTGACACGGTTTATCTTGCGTTCATTTTTTACATCACAAAAACATGTGTGCACTTTGTACATCCAGCAGATGTTGACTCAAGATGTGTGGAATTTATAACAATGCCAGATACAAATATTTAGAAATCGAATTCATTTCAATCACCTCTAGTGGATTTTTGCACCATATTTCCACTTGTGGGTTTTTTTTTTTTCCATGTGCAAAGCTCTTACACGTGATACCGACCCTAACGAAATGAATAATTCATGAACGTAACCATATACACTCCAATATTCTGTCTCAACCCTCGTAGCACTCTGACATAAGGCAATTCCTGATCGAATGAAATAGTTACTTGAGCACATTCAATTGTTGGCAGCGAATTCTCATTTTTACGAGTGAATTTCCACCACACCTGCTGACGTTCTCGATGCACACTCCGTGTTTCGTGTCCGTGTAGCTGCGGTCCACCAGAACTTTCAGCTCGGGATCGAAGAGCAGCACGAAGGACACCAAACCTGGATCTCTGCGTTCAGAACGAACCCATCGTTAATAAACCGTTAATTAGCTGAATGATAGAAAACGGGGAAATTAAGGAAAGGTCTATTAAAGCATTAAAGTTATTGAATTATACCATCATCAGTGTTCAGCCCTTTACACAGAGACTGCACCGTGAGCAAAGATGAAAGCAGCGGAGACTTTTACTGATGAAGAAAGAAAGAGAGAGAGAGAGAGAGAGAGAGAGAGAGAGAGAAAAAGAGAAAAATCCTACAAGTGTGAAAGAGGTGTGAATATGATTATGACAAAGAAAGAGGGTAGGGAACGTCCAGTAATACAGGTGCATAATGGAAAAGAAAGGTGAAAAGTACAGAGTGTGTGTGTGTGAGAGAGAGAGAGAGAGAGAGAGAGAGAGAGAGAGAGAGAGACCTGGACATGTAGAGCAGAAATGAGTCTTTGACCACAAGCCAGCGTTGCGACCAGCGGAAGCAGAACTGATGGTGGCCGAAGCAGTTGAGGCCATGGATCCGGTGACCTCCTGACCTCTTCAAAATGTATCCCTCACTGTGAGAGAGATTTGAGAAAACTTAGAAATCAGCCTGTTGCTTATTTATGGACACCCCCCAATACACACACACACACACACACACACACACACACACACACAGATACTCACAGTCCTTTGGGTCCAAGATCTTTGATAAAGGATAGAGGGCTGATGCTGAGGAACTCCAGCTGAGAGCACAAGTAAACAAGTGTTAACTAAAATCATTTTGCATTGTGTGTGTGTGTGTGTGTGTGTGTGTGGGTTACTAACAATCAGCGACAAAAAAGCGTGAAGAGATGCATGCTTTAGTGGCCAAACATGTTATACAAGTGCACACGTGTGTGTGTGTGTGTGTACCATGCCACTGTAGTTCTTGCAGAAATTGTTCTCCAGAAGGCTGTTCAGGTACTCTTCCAGGTATTTCTGTAGCGCACACACACACACACACACACATACACACACACACACACACACACACACACATACACACACACACACACACACACAATTGCAAACCAGTGAACACATTTCAAGCAACTGGACACAGTCTACAGATTTTAGCCTAATAATCTGATTATTAAGTGCATGTATACAGTTAAACTAATACAATAATATCTGTCCATAGACTAGAAAAAAACAATTTTGGGTTATTTCGCTTAAAAGGTCTCATTGTTCATGGCAGCATCAAAACACTCAGAACACATGAAACACTATCACCTTTATCATTTTTTTTGATTGATTAAAAGTTCTGTATAGGCTAAAACGAACTAAAAATTCATGCCAGATTTACGAAAGTTAAATAGAACAGCCATTCTGCGTACTCACGTGTGTATGTCGATAAACGCCAATCAGCCGTAAATAACTAGGCGTGTTCATGACACAGCTAATTTACATGTCACGAAACTCAACAAACTGAAGACTAAATGGTGAAAGACTAAATGCCTGCTGTTCTAAATCTTCCAGTAATGCAGCTCCGCCACTGCAGTGCGTTGGCTAATACAGAAACACTAACTCCTCCTCCTTTTATAGAGCGCCATGTCTTTCTATTACAAATCTCAATAACCTATTGTTAACTCGCTGATCAATCGAGGTTCACATTAGCAAGTCTCCTTATATGTAACTTGACACTTTATGGTGTTCATAAACACCACATTTCTTGTAAACAATTTACGAATAAATTTATTCATATCCACCCTCAGAGTGTAGCATCATATGGGGAAAAAAAAAATCAGCATGTAATGTCCTTTATGAATAAATAACGTTAAATACAGGTACACGATTAAGGACCTTTAACTATAATCGTATAAAAATCATTAATATTATAATTCTGATACAATTAGTAATTTAATAATACAGTAATAAGTGTGTGTGTACCGGTTTGCTGGATGTCCTGCCCATTCTCTCAGTGCCGTGCAGAGAGGGCATCTCCTCAGTCATGCTCTCCAGCTGCTGCCTCTGAATGGCAAACCTGACACACACACACACACACACACACACACACACACACACACACAAACATTACAATATGATAAACATGATTCCTAAAGCTACAAAGCCTCATTAAACACGTTGTCCATTGATTCATCCAAAATACTGAGATTTTTAGGGCCCTAATTTTGAGCAAGTATCCGAGTGTGTGTGTGTGTGTGTGCTCACCTTCCGAGTGGGAGGAACTGCAGCATCATCTTGTGCTTGTACAGGTCTCTGTGCAGGTCATGGAAATGCTTATACTTCCTCTTAATGGTCCAGGTGAATTCACCATGGGTCAGACGCACCGTATACAGAGAACAAACACGCACCTGCACATACACACACACAACAGAGTACACACAAAAACACAACACAACACATTTTTTGCAAAATCACATTACAAGTACACATTATACAGAACTGTACAAAAGTCTAGGCATACTATAGATGTTTACGTCCACTCCATCACTGTGTCGCTATGACTACAAAAGTAGTTAACAACAATAAACAACTAATCTGATCACACGTTGCCCTTTTAAATGGCATCAGCTCTCTTAGGAACAATATCCTAGTGTTTTATGAGAAAACTGTCTGGTAAGTAACCTGCCTCAGCAATTCTGGAGACTTTAACTGTCTCACACGCTTCAGGACATACCAGACAATTCTCTGAAAATGTAATGTTCTGAGAAAATATATAATAACTTGCTCTTTTTCCCCCCACACACACCTTGGAGCGAGTGGTATATCTCTCAGTGTTCTCCACTCTGCAGGTGATGGGCGTGTTATGAAGCAGCGGAGACACGCCCCTTTCCTTTAGATCATTCAGGTAATGCACCACGAAAAACTCACGCTCTTCTAAAGAAGAAAAACACACACATACAGTTCTTAAATGTTCTGCACGGTCTTTGAGCAGCTGCACACAGAACTCATCCCATTACAGATTGATTTTAAAGGTTATTCCTATAAAATTTTAAGTTCCCGTTTTCCAACACGACTCCACTCAAGTGGATCCATCTGTGACTGGGAAAGATGATTTTTTTTAAAACAAAAGTCCTTTCAGAGGAATTCAATGAAACGTGTAGACCGGTCAAAGTGTGTGAAACTGGTTTGGATTGGGGGCGGTTCCAGTTTACATATTCATAACGTCTCCTGGTCTTTTCAATCTTTGGCTGTCTGGTTTCGGCAAGTCTGTGCCCACTGTATCCTCAGAATCCTAACCTTATGCGGTCTTTGGCTGCTGTAGCCCATCCTCCTCAAGGTTGGTGTAAATAGTGGTTATTTAAGGTTATTGTAACCTTCCGGTCAGCTTGAACCAGTCTGGCCATTCTCTTCTAACCTCTCTCATCTACAAGGCAGAACTGTCACCCACTGCATGTTTTGTTTTGCTACTGAAATACTTCTGAAACCAGCTCATTTGGCACCAACAGCCCAAAAAAAAAAAAAACAAAGACCTTAAAAACAACAACAAAAATCGTTTTGTTATTTGGAATTCTGCTCAATGCCACATCCTGTATAACATGAGTTCATGGTAAACATGCTTCCTTGTAAAATTCCAGTCGAAACTTGGGTGTGAAACTCTCTTTGACGCTTTGGTGTGTAGCTGGCCGTCACTTGACCTGGCACTATGTTTTATAGATACTGCTAAACCAGTTTGTTCTAAGAGAACAGGCCAAGGCCACTGTTCTGGCCTTGCCTCCCATTTCTCATATCTCCCATATCTCACCCTCACCATTTGAAGAACGCATGATACCACTTTGCTGTTATGTCTCATGGACAGTAAATTCTTTTCAAGGTCCAAAGAATCGCTGTACAAATTCTGTTGTTTCTCACAAGAACAAACATGAGAAATGTTTACAGTGTGACTCAGCCACAATGGAGAGTATTGCTTCTGCACTCTATCAGCTTTCTGTCTGCTTTGAATCAAGGAAATATATAATGTGTTTAAAGTTGGGGAGTTACTTCAGAGACGTTCACTGTTTTGCACTGGGCACTCTCTCCAGCTGTAACGGTCACATAAATACTCGGCTAACTCATTTGCCTCGACTTACGAGTCTTCTAGGGAGGGAAAACAATTTTATTTTTCCACCATATTGTGCATGTACTCTCACTACACATGACTGAATAAAGAAATTAGCCTCAAATCTGGTGAAGTGGTTGTTACTGAACCCGAACAATTTACCGCAAAAAGAACCATTGGGGGAAGTTCGTGTAGAGGGCATTGTTGGGGGAAGAAAAGTCAGAGTCAGAATGCATCCCGCTGTCTCTGGCAAATTTCAGTAATATGCGGCACAGCCTTCAAATATTCTTCCACCCTCAAAACTCAACAGAAAGACGACCTGCCTCGCTGTGCTGTCAAACAAAATTTATTCAACCTATAAAACAGTTGTTTATGCTTAAGGAGGAGTCAGACTTCCTCCTCATACTAAAAAACAAAAAAAACAAAAAAAAAAGTCCCACGCCATCAGCTTCCAATCCAGCAGAGAGTCTCTTAACTGGAGCTTAACTTTGAAAGACACATCTGGAAAGAGAACTTGATAAATTGGGTAAGTGTTAACAACTGATTCTTGAAATTTGAGATTATTGCTCGTTTTCTCTTTTTTTTCTTTTTCGGAGAGAGCTTAGTGCACGTTATACACAAACAGGAAAACTAGTTTCCTGTAACTGTTGGCACAAGCCTGTAAATCATATTAAGTATGTATTAACACATTATGTATGGTCTTGTTTGATACCATTTGTTCAACTCTGTCCTTGTGAACATCAGGACTTCTTTACACTTCTGTACTATGTCAATATAAGTGAAATGAGCAACAATCCACCCCATAAAGTAATCGGCATGTGTTTGAGACCTTTCAAAGCCGGTTTGTGGCACTCCGAGGAAGAAGTATTGTCGATAATTTGTAAAAAGTCTGTAGTTTAGTTGTTGCTTTAGTTCTTTGGAGAGTGAACTTCTGGAATAATTAGCCATGTACATTTAAGGGTATATGTTTGGTAAATCTTCAATCCATCAAAAAACAAGAGGAATACACGTTTTTTGTTTTTTTTTTGTATTAAGACTGAATATTTTTCATTTCCCTATTCCACAGGCTGAAAGAACTCCAACATGCTTGAACAAGTGACACCATATAAGCCAAAAAACCTGGCAGAAGACATGATCTTATGTGCTGAATTAAGAGAAAAGGGAAGCAAGGTCACAGGCAAGCGTTTGGCTAAAGAACAGAAGGGCACATACCCCCAAACAGGAACCCCTGCTGAATGCAGCGTTTGGTGGATGCAGTTCAAAGAGGGTAAAAAGAAGGACAAAATGGCGATGGTAGTCATGGCTTCTCACTATAACCACGTAGTCAAGCTACTGGACATGTGGCAAAGTGAAATGTTACAGCTCAAGGCTAAAACAAAGTCTCAAGAAGAAGAGATCAAATTACTGAAGCTGAAACTCCAGCAACGGGACGAAGAAAACAGACGACTAAATTATGAGATGTTTAACAATTCCAATAAAATGTTACAACTCGAGTCTAAAACAACGTCTCACAAGGAAGAGATTAAATTGCTGAAGCTGAAACTCCTGCAGTGGGAAGAAGAAAACATGCAACTAAATTATGAGATGTCTAAAAATTCTAGTAAAGTGTTACAGCTCAAGTCTGAGACAGACTCTCTAAAGGAAGAGATCACCTCAGTAAAGCTGAGAGTCCAGGAACAGAACGCAGAAAATGAGCAACTGAAAAACAAGATTGCTAATTACAATCCTTCCTCTGATGACTCCAAAAATTCCTTAAGACTTCCAGTACCTGTGACTCGCAGTGCCACCTGGCAGAGATCACTTCCTGCTCTCCTTAAAGAACTTCCAGACTTGCAGTATGACAACTCCAACCACGAGTTCTGGACCAAGATAAAGAGTTGGCTCCTCAAAGGAGAAGTGGATCCTAAATGTGTCTTTAAACTTGTAAAAACGAAATGCCCTCTAAAAGCTTGGCAGGCAACAGAAGAGAACTTCGACAACAAAGACCTGACTGAGATGGCCTTTTCTAACCCTGCAGCGATGGGCAGACTGTTGGAGAAGCTCTGGAAGTGTGTATCGGAAGCTCTCGGGCCAGGTACCAAATTGTTTGAGCTGTACTACTACCGGAGGCAAGAAGTTGGTGAAACATTCGAAGAGTATTTTCAAGAGAAGTTCAGGCTGTATTGCTCCTATGGGGTGGACAACACCGAGCCGAACAAGAACGACCAGCATTTTCTCTGTAATGTCATAGAGAAAGCGGCAAAGAGCTATCAGGCCTTAGAGTCGCAGTGCCCCAAAAGCTACACTGATTTGCTGACCAAGGCCATGTTTATTGACCGGATGCTAACGACAGCTGAATTCAACAACGAGTGCTTGAACTGCGGAAGGAAAGGCCACGCTAAAGCTCAGTGCAGAAGACCGGGAGGGGACGCAGAGGTCGGTCCTAACCAGTGCTTTACATGTGGGAGGTGCGGTCACTGGGCCAGGAACTGCTGGACTTAGTTTATCAGCAAGTGATCAGGAATGTTGGAAAGGTTAAAAACTAGATCACAACTGTGTCAGATAGCATATGGTCCATGTTAAACTACCATTCCTGCAATTTTGTATCCCTTGTTCACTTGAAAATCCACTTAAAAGTTGAGTTTCTGTCACCCTCCATAGCGGTCATATGCCATATACTGTACTCTTGTATAAAGCAACGTTAATATCACCTACATATAACGTTACGTTTTCTGCTTTGCTTTGTTAGACAAACTAGTAGGGTTATAAACTGTAATTCATAGAAAGAAAATCAAGTATTAGGTAACTGACATGCTGTCCACTCTACCTGCCAATGCAACTTAATTATAAACAGTTTCTCGTCTTTCTTTAGTTTTTCAACTGGTTATTTAGCTTTATTTTACGATTATTAAGCCTTTGTACTGTCAGATTTTGGTTTTAGGGTTGAAGCACACTACGACTGCTTTACCAAATGAACCGTTAGTAATTTATCACATTTTTTTAATGGTTTTAATGGTACACTGAAATCTGTATCGGCTCTTGATACGCTGATTACATCTACGAAACTATAGGATATAGAGTAACATTTTTTATGTTGACCTTTGTGTCTCTTGTGTATTTAGTGCATTGCAAATAAAGACTCTGCTCTGAGCTCAGCTTGTTTTCTTTTGTGAACTTATATTCTCTTGGATTCTGCTTCCTTCAACATGCCTGGTTTGATATTTATTACCGATATTTTAGTTCAATCCATATTTATACACTATGTTGCTGTGGATGAATATGGATTCATCATATTTAAAAAAAAATAAAGTATGACTTTGTGTAAAACATACATACACCAACAGAGAAGGAGGTTATATTGAAATCAAGGTTGCCAGATTGGCTGAACTGTTTCTATTCCTTTCTAATTGACGATAAATGATCTATAATTGTAGCTAAATTCTATCTAAACTGAATTTATAATTACCAGAATATGAGCATTTGGTTATAAACCAATGGAATGAAAAAAAAAAAAAAAATAATAATAATAAAAAAAATTTATATATATATATAAAAAGCATACGTGCACCTACAAAAAGATTATGGACTTTCGTTAAAAAGAGAAAAAAAAAAAGAAAAAAAATGAAATGTTAACCTGCATTATCCAGTGAAGGTTTCTGGAGTAAATATAAACATTTGAATACACGATTAAATATAATGTAATGAGTAATTCAATTTCTAATTGTGTATTTGAATTTCTCCAGTTCATTGTGTGATTTAATTGAACTATTACCTGAACTTTACACACATGACATGAAATAGGGGGGATGAGTGTTTGTTAAATGGAGGTAATACGAATGCAGCCATCATCACATACACTCAAACAAACACACAGCTGAGTACACAGATATATGAACTGAAGGGGAAGGGAGGGGTCATTAATAACACTCATCCAGTTCTGCTAGAACTCTACATTTATTTCAGTCATGTGAGCCTTGACATTAGGTGCATATGCTGTGCCCTGACAGAAAATTAAAAAATACACAAACGCACATGTGAGTTTTTATTAACAGCACTGCATGGGGGTGTAGGAATAAAGGATTAGGGCCTGTTTTTAGAAACTAACTGTCATGACTAGCCTTCTCTTTAGTGCCTTAATTTCACAACAGTGGTTTTCAATCAACAGAAACGTGTGTGTGTGTGTGTGTGTGTGTGTGCTCTCACCATTGTTGTTCCTGATGGAGTCGAGCTGATCTTCAGTCAGACAACCACAGTCGTCATCATGAGACCACTTCTTATTTGTGTTGACCTCCGAGCTGGCCATGATGCCACTGACCTTTACACACACATACACACACACTTTAGACTTTAATCTTTCATGAAGTTTGTCACAAAGACATTTTTTTGACAGCAAAAATAAATGCTCCCCCCTTTGGCCCCTTAAAGTGCTTGGCCCCACTGTAAGAACCCAAGCACTATTAGTGTTCAAAAATATATAGTTGATGGTCCAGATGGCTCACCTGACCAGTCTCTCTAGACCAGTGCATGTGGTTTTTCCACCACAAAACTCTCAAATGTGCATTTGTCTTTGTAATAAGGGGTCCATGCACTGCAACTCTACTGTAACATTGACACTCTCAGTCACCTGAACAGTTGCTATAGCTATGAATGGCATATGCCGTGTATAGTGCAAGTCCCCCAGCAATGCTATAGAAAGGATTTATGCAAAGCTTCTTGATATTCTTGTTTCTTGTATGTCAGGGTTAACTACAGGAACCACAGTTAAAATATTTTTTCCCCGTTTGACTTCTAGTCCAGATTAATTTCAAATTTACATCCGCATTTTAATGGAGATATTAATGCTTTTTTTCCACCTCCACTATCGCCATCTGCATTCATGAACTGAAAAAAAAAATTCAATTGTGCAAATTTCCCATACTTAAAAACCTCAAGTAGGTCTCCTACATTACCTTCAAGTGTCTAAATCACTGGCTCAGAATCAATGCCAGAGCAGGGAGGAACATTAAATCATTAATGGTAATGCAACGCCCTTGATTTGATGACCTTGTTCACCAAAATCTACAAACAATCAGACATGCTGATTATTTGCTGAGGAAGTTTTTTTTTTTTTTTTTAAATAAGCTGAGATGTTCACAGCTTGAACTTTTCCGAGCCCCAGATTGCATCGCTCTCCAGCTTTTTAAATCTGACCTGACTCTGACGTTCTACTGTAAAAACTAGCTGTGGAAAAAAACATCATTATGTCTCATAGCACTGCTCCACACAATGGACTGACATTTTATTCCAGTTTCAATATTAGTATTTCATTATCTCACCCCGCTGACGTCCCCTTATTATTTCCTTTGGCGGAAAACCCCCGTCACCATCGTAAGGTCTGTTCCGTTCCTTTAGACTACAGTGAAATTAGTTATATAAGCCCCGTGAAGACTAAGAGGATTTATAACTAACATGACTGCAGACTTTCCCGGGAGAATTCAAAGTGGTTGAATGTAAAATGGAGCAATATTTTATATCCAATGTGCTGCATTTAGACAGGATTTTATTTAGCTAGCTGTCCCGTCTATATATGATGGATGTCTCCATAATTTATTCTGTAGATAAAAAAAAAATAATTACGGCAGATAAGTAGAAAACCAGCTGGTATGCCTGTTAGTGCAAAAAGCCAAATAAAAATAAAAATCCCCACTAAACCTTCATACCGTTTGTGCTGAAAGTGGCCGAGTTAAAAATGGTACTGTAACAGCGACTGTAGGCGACGTTACGCAAAAACGACTTCGCTTATTGTCATAGTGACAGTTGGCGATGTGCACTTTGGGGGGGGAGGAGGGAAGAAAGAAAGGAAGGAAGAAATGAACGAAAGGAAGTAAGAAATGAAAATGAATGAAGGAAAAACAAAGGAAAGGGGGAAAAAGTAAGAAACTGTGAAAGGAAGGAAGGAAGAAAGTAAAGAGAGGCAAGGAAGTAAAAGGAGGTGACAAAGAAAGCAAAGAAGGAAGTAAAGGGAAATAAAAGGAAGGACGTAAATAAGGGTAAGAAAATAAGTAAGGTGCTTTTCTAAGATGGAGAACGACGTTTAAAGGTGTACTGGTTAATATTTCTTATTTTTCTTACTATGACAATTTGCACGGAAATATCTGTAGAAGAAAAACTAAAACGTTTACCCAGCGTGATAGAAGCCACTGTATCACACCTGAGCGAAAAAAAAAAAAAAAAAAAAAAAGCTACACTTCCAGTGTGTTGCACAACAGCTGACCACATTTGACCCTGATTTTATACGATCTTGCAAGTCATTTATCTTTGCAATCTACACCGATGTGAGAAAGAGTCTCTACAACACTGATATGACAGGAAGCTGCTTTGGCGATGGAATTTATGTAGCAGCGCAGAAGGTTAAAGGTCAAAGAATGCGGTTGGGCGGCTAAACGGCTCAGTGTAGTACCTGCATGTAGTGTGTGTACGTTATCAGGCGATCTGCTGGAGTTTGCACAGTGAGAGTGAGCGTTTCTTGAGAAGCTTGTGGAACAGGGTACAATGAGAGGAATGCGAAGAGTCGACAGCATGAGAAATGTGCATGCAAGGGAACGAAGTTGAGCTGGTGGCTCGAAAGTGCAGAAGTTATACCTCTGTCATACAGCTGGAAATTATACCACTCTGTTAAACTTTTGTTTTATAGGAAACGTGTTAATATGTGATAATAATAAATATTATTTATACAGAATAACACCGTTATAGGAAAATAATCAACAACGAGGTGGTGTGATGCAGTCTGACAGGAAGTGAAGTTACGCTTCTGTATATGACTTGTTACTATTGAACTGATAACATATTTGACCAATCAACCTGCCGACCAATCAGATTTGAGGATTCAATAGCACTTTGGTTCATCACGGCCCATAGCAGTATCTGTGTCCTCGGAATGAGGTGCACAGATTGTATATATATATATATGTGTGTGTGTGTGTGTGTGTGTGTGTGTGTGTGTGTGTGGGGGTGGGGGGGGGGGCTTAACTTAGACAATAGGACCAGTCATGGTGCTCTCACTCACTACGCATCCTCCCACATTCCTGACTTTGAGTCCTCGCTGTTCTGCCAAAAAAAAAAAAAAAAAAAAAAAAAACACGCTTCTTCAAAGCTGTAAAATGGAGGATTTAAGCCAAAAGATGCAGCGACCCACGAGCTGAGTTTCTGTAGGTGGGAACTTCACATGCTTGCTGCTGGTCTGCACAAACATCAGAACGATCCACTGGGTTTAAAGAAAGCGGCGGCGTGAGATTGGGTCTAATTTAGATTTCATACCGAAATGAGATCATATTGAAGTATTGATTAATCATGAACGATTACTGCGCTGTTCATACTGACCAGTCTGAGTCCTGGTACACCAGATTAAAGGATTAAATTAAAAATCCTGAACACCAGAGTAAAGAAATGCATTTTATTTCATAATAAGTTCAGAACCGTTAATCCTATTAATGCATTCCACTGAGGAGGAAGGAAACATTTAAGATAAAGCTGTCAAAAGGGAGCATAAAGAACAGTATTTTCTAATATTTCTTATTTTGCAAAGTGTGAAAGGCAAATCTGTCCTTCTTAGTGAAATAATCCTTCATCATTTTGCTTCTTTTCACTTAAAACCCTGCGTACAGTGCAGTCCAAAAGTCTGAAACTACTAATAAAAACACATATATTTTGTATTTAATATAACATTTCTTATTGGAGCTTATATAATCAGCAACGACTTGAGTGAAAAGTAGAACAGTAGAAGTATTTACATGAATTTCGGAATTTCTCAGTATTTGTGGTACCTCCCCCTTTTGCTTTAACGACACTCAAACTAGCACGGATTTCAGAAGTTAGAGGAGAGAAGATCTGAGGAATATATTAACTTGTTGTACAAAGGAGTTGACATGGCCAGTATCACAGATTTGCTTACACTTAAATAGCGACCTAGTGCAGAATCTGTTCAACATTTCCTTCCATTGCTTGGAATTTTTCACAAATGAAAGTTTATTTCAGTTTTAAGTGGAAAAGAAATTCCCCAGATTTTCAATGTGGTCTTTTTGGACTCCACTGTATGTAATGCAATATTTAAATTAATCTCCAACAGATTAAATTGCTAATAAAATAATCTTTAAGTCCTACTGATTATCTGCTGAGCTGTATCACTCATCTTTCTGTAGAAGCAGGAAACTGTCCTGAGTGGAATTGATGACCCCTGCTGTAGACTACATCATGAGAATTTTTAACTGTCGAACCCATTTTGTCCACTAGAGGGAACAGATAATTTCTGATTTTTCAAATTCCCTTTTATAAAACAGCATTCATCTGGGAAAACGGCCCCCACACACCGCCGCCTACTTCCGCAAATCCACAAAGCACTTTCTTGTGCTGCGTAAGGGACACTTGGCATCAAAATTGCGCAAAAGAAACAGGATAAAAACTGAACAAGTAGTTGTTCCAGAAACGCTGGGTGGTCAGGTCTGAGAAACAATGTGCCCATGTGTGTTTGTGTACATGTATCCAGGGATCAACAACAAGCGAGCCACACTGACTCACGTTGTGTACACACCCTTATGCGGGGTATGTCATATCATGTGACTCTTTAGTTACTGGATCGTGTTAATGACAGTGGATTCGCCAAAAGGTACCAAACACTACTACACAAACTCATAGCACAAAAATCAACCTGCGAAAACTGAACACCTTCAGACAAAATATAATGGTGTACAACAATGAATTCAACTCTCAAGCAAAAAAAAACTAAACACAAGTAACCAAAACAACAGAACATAACACAATACAACAGCAAACTCAATCCTCAGACAAAACACAACAGTATACAACAAAAAAACAAACACTCTGAGTCTCAACCAAAACACAAATCTTAACTATCAACAAGGTGAATCCTCAGACAAAACACCACAAACAACAACAAATACCATCCTAAGACGAAATAAACAGTATACCACAAACTACAAGACATTTTTATCCTCAGTCAAAACTCGACAACAAATCAAAACAGCAGCTTCTCAGATAAAATGCAAACATGTTATATCACCAAAAAAAAAAAAAACCTCTAGACAAAACAGTCTAATTAAACACCTAATTCAACTGTCTAGTAAAATGCAACAACGGGAGCAAAATATGATGACAAATTTAACAAGTTACAAAAGCAAATTAACCCCCAGACAAAACACCATATACAATAACAAAATGCAACCAATATACAAATACAAAATACAACAGTATACAAAAAATGTTATCCCTAAGAAATGAAATCCTGTGGAAAAAACACAACCATGAACTACAACCAATATTTTTTCTTAGTCAAAACACCAAATAACAAATAAACACAAAAAAAAACTGATAAAATGTAAAATGTATGACAATACAATAGGACAACAATTTCAACCCTCAGACAAAACACCAGTATACAACAAACTGCAACAATTTCAACCTTCCTGCAAAACACAACATATTTAACACTCAAATAAAATGCAACAAAGAATGGCAACAAAATATAACAAGAAATTCACCCCTCAGACAAAACACAACAGTAAACAATAACAAAATACAACAACAATTTCAAACAACAAATTCAACACCCAGAAATAAAATAAAATATGATGACAAATTCATTCAACCCTCACACAAACAAACATAAGTCAACCCTTCAACAGAACACAACAGTAAACAACAACAGATTCAACTCTCAGATAAACTGCAACAAAGTTTGGGAACAAAAGATGACAAATTCAACCCTCAAACAAAAAAAAAACAAAAGTAACAACAACAACGCTCAAGACAAAACACCATATACAACAACAAAATCCAACACACAACAGTATAAAACAAACTACAGCAACAAATTTAACTCTCGAGTATGGGAATAAAATATGATGACAAATTCAACCCTCAGACAAAACAACAAACACAACAATTTGCGGATAAGATGCAACAATTTATAGCGATAGTATGCAAGCAAAAAAATACAACAAATTCAACTCGGACAAAAACGCAACAAATTACGATGACGAATTTGACACTTAGCTAAAACAGCACTACAAAACACAATAGAACAAACTCAACCTTTAGACAAAAATACAATACATCTAACCACAACAAACATAACTGCCAATTAAAGCGCACAAGAATGCAACAAAGTTCAACTCTCAGACAAAATACAACTTGAAAGGACTGAGGTTTTTAACTCAACAACCTAAAGCACCTAAAGGAAGGTAATGATTTCAAATTACAGCCTCCGTGAGAAGGGTATATTACTGGATTATACCTGTTGCAAGTATGGGAATGGGAATGTCACACACACCAAAGGGGGGGGGGGGGGGAAAGGGTGTGTCCCCTGTGTATATGTGGAAATAAAAAGAGGGCATGTTTGTATATGTGCACGGGAGCAGCTACTTGTTATCCGCGCTTCACTATTGCTAGGATGTCCAGGATTCTGGTGAACACTACACTGGAAAAAATGGTAAGAAGAGAAGGAGAGAAAGAATGGATGAGGAGGAAGCTGGCAAGGGGGTAATAATGGACTGAAAAAAAAAAAGGAAAGGTGTGGTTTACCAGTTTTGCCTCAGCATACTTCCTGAACTTTGCCTGGAAAGGGGATTTTTCCTCACATTTTTGAATTTAAGAGGTAGTAAAGATAAGGGCTAGAATAATACTCTAATCAGATTAAGAAGGATGATGTGTTGTGCTTTAATGTGCTGTTTCTGGAAAATGATCAACTTTGGGGTGTAACAGGAAATCTGCTTCATGCCGGCTACATCGCACCACCCCGTCACGGATAATGTCCTGTGACAGCATGTCGAACTCCTTACATTATCGGCCAGCCCTATTTACTGCACAACAAAACACTGTACTACAACAAAAACTATGCAAATATACAAGGTGTTATTCTGTCCTAATGCACCAAGGCGTACTTGTACCAGAATAGCTTTTCCTTCACACAGCCTTCTAAAGGATGAGGAAGGAAAACATACTTCTGCAAAGATGACATAAAAATAAAGCCATCGGGAATTACGAAACAGCATTTCAAATAAAATTACAAAAAAAAAAAGGAATAAAAAAGGGACTTTGCTAGTGTAAATTGTTACACTTTTACAGTATAATTGAAAATTCACAACGCATCAGCACACATTTATGAAAAAAAAAGGGAATAAAAAATGGATGTGTGCTGATGTTTTGTGAATTTTCAATTATACTGTAAAAGTATAACACTTTACACTAGCAAAGTGTTGCATTACAATCGACATTTGGTTGATTGTAATATGAATTTCTGAGTTTGAGCTACACATAGTGAGGGAAGTCCCTGTCATTTGGACGTAGGAAAACAGCACAAACAATTGCTTTAAGACTACACAGGAAGCCCGACTTCCACTTAAAATGCCAAGGAAATGTTTACCAGTGTGTCTACATCATTCCTCGTTCTTAATTCGATATTCCAGCGAATTAAAATACCAAATATCTCATTGCAATATCACACACCTTCTACAGAACTTCACTGACTCCACTGCACAGACAACATGCTTTAATTACGGCAATTTGGGTCCTGCCCAGATACACGGCTTCACTCACATTCAATGAGTGCATCATGAGAGAGTTTTGCATAGGAAAAAAAAAAATCTCAGGGCTGCACAATATATCAAAATTATTGAAATGTAAATATTGCGATATGCATATTGCAAGGGCTTGAGATAACTGAATGACTTTATTTCAAAAAGTTACGAAAAGTCAAAGTTTAGGGTGACGCAGATAACAAAGAATGCTTTTTTTTTCCTTGAAAGAACATGAAACATGTATGTTAATTGTCATTTTCAGTTTTTAAATACAGAAATATAATTTAAATTGATTTTACACACAGCATTATTGCACCACATATAACATTATTTAACAAGTTATCGCAAATCGCATTTTTCTTCAATACCGTACTGCCCTATTGGACAGTGTGCGCTTCGTAAATGCATTTTGGTCCCGCCCGGGCACACGGCTTCTCCATATCATGATTGGAAGATCTCTCAAAGGGGGCGGAACCTCCTAACTACGTCTCGATCATTGAAACGTTAGTGAACATCTCAAACTTAAACATATCAACGCCAGAGTGCTTGGAGCTGCAGTAGTCGGTCAGTTGAGCAGCCTAATCCATAACTCTTTTATATAACTAGCATAGCTTTTTATTTTGTCTTTGTAATTTGTAAACAGTGTAAAGAATTTTGTACGTCAAAAAGTTACGCTTGATGATTTGCGATTGTTTTGGAAATTTGTTGTTTATTTCTACATCCTGCCAGCTAGTTCTCACTACCTTCTTCAGTGAAATTTGGCTAGCTAAATTCCTAGCTAGCTACATTTCTGATGTGACATGGCAGACATTACTGCTTATCTTTATAATTTGTAAATAGTGTAAAGAATTTTGTAAGCATAAAAGTTATCTTTGATGATTTGCGATAGTTTTGGAAATTTGTTGTTTATTTCTGCGTCTCGCCAGCTGATCGTCACTACCTTCTTCAGTGACATTAAGCTACGTAAAAAGTTACGCTTGATGATTTGAGATTGTTTTGTTTGCGATTGATTTGGAAATTTGTTGTTTATTTCTACATCCTGCCAGCTAATTCTCACTACCTTCTTCAGTGAAACTTGGCTAGCTAAATTTCTAGCTAGCTACATTTCTGATGTGACATGGCAGACATTACTGCTTATCTTTATAATTTATAAATAGTGTAAAGAATTTTTTAAGTATAGGATTATGTTTGATTATTTGCAATTTTTTTTGGAGATTTGTTGTTTATTTCTGCGTCTCGCCAGCTGATTGTCACTACCTTCTTCAGTGACATTAAGCTAGCTAAATTTGAGATTTTTTTCTGATGCGACATGGCAGACATTACTGATTTTGGAAAAACTGTTAATGCTCTTACTTATGAAGAGAGACTGGGAATGAAACAGGTTCACAAGTCAACGAACAAAAAAAAACAAACAAGTGTTTCCAATTCTCATGGTACAGTAAAGTTGATTTGCCAGCTTGTAGTTCTGGCCTTGTCCGCTTGACAGACAACTGTTCTTCCTCTATTTTTTTTTTTTTAAATGACCAGCCACCATTGGAAAATAAGGAAGTGAAAAAAGGAATCTGTCCTTGTGCTACCTCCTGAACGCAGTGACACCAATGAGGCGTTCTCAATCATAATAACACGTGTTGATTCTCATTAGCAGCTCATGCTGGTTCTGTAGTTTACAGTCTTCCCAAATACATAAAGGTCACTTAATGACCTGAGTGATTTCATGTGAAAAAAAAAGCAGTGATTGGAGGAAATTACATTGAAAGTGCCTGCTTTGGGCTATATATAACTGTTCTGAATGAACTCTGAAAGAAACTGTATAATTTATGCGTCAAATCGATCTCCTGTACAGATCAGTCTGGTTTTAACTAAAAATCGAAAAATATTATTTGAAATGACTGTCATAAAAAACATGATATGGAGCTGGATCGACGAAGATTTTTACACAATCATGTGCTCTCTATAGCCAGGGAAGTTTCAGATATGTGACATCTATAGCAGATTTTCCAGTACTTTTTTTTTTTTTTTTTGAATGAAAACCGAGAAATGCATGTCAAATCCGTTTTACAATTTATGTACAAAAAAACAGAATTCCAAGGAGTTAAAAAAAAAAAAAAATTGGGTTTATCCTGCAAGTTTGAAGAGAACGACCCTGTCAGCCTCCAAACCTGATTTAGGGAAGGGCGAATTAATTGTTTTCTTTTAACACTAATAATATAAAGTGGCTTGTGTTATAGAGGGAACATCTAGTGAAACCTAATGCGTTAAACGGTTTGTTGCTATAAACACTTTTTGCCCTGAGGGTATGTAAACTTTTGCACACGAGTGGAGATGGGTGAAAGATAAGATGTGCATCCGAGTGCTGTTGATTTTACAGAAAATTCATAAGTATAGTTATTATTTGATAAAGCTCGACACTTCTCTGTTGTCTAAAGTGCTACATTTCAAAATTGTCAATATTGTAATATAAAAAAACAAAACAAAACCGTAAACTATCACAATGAATTACGGCTTAATTGAAGAATATTTAATTTTATTGCAATGTGAAAACTAATATACATACACACACACACCCACACACACACGGCATGCGAATGAATATCTTTCTTTAGAACATTGGTCTGTGTTTGACCTGAAAGGTCACATGAGCAGATACACATGCTGCCTCACTGTCTCCATGTTTGTGTAGGCAAAGAGCCACTTTGCAAGTCAATACAAATTAAAATTTTCACACACTGGAATGTCTCGACGCCACTACAGCAAAAACATTACTTCACTGGAAAGCTCTCCAGAGGGAACCCATGCTAGCTTCCCAAACTACAGTCTGATTGAGATACAGCTAGCGAGAAGACGAAGACATAAACTCCAACATAATTAAATAATTTATTCCAGCCCAGAGTTTCCGGTCGCATGCTAACAACAATCGCGTGCCCAAGATTTGAAGTGGACTCATTACAGCCCCAGTGAGATTTGTGAATTTGGTCACAGCTTGAGAAACTAGACTAGACTCAGAACTAGAAATTCCTCCTCTCGTTTATTTAGGATTATTACACCACAGCGCTGTTGAATTCTCGATTCTGATTAGGTCTTGTCTTATTTTCATAACAGCAGCTTGGACAGTAATTCCAGCTGCAAGACAAAGCACATTAATTTATATTAATAAGCTCGTTCGTTTCCATAGTAACACAGCTTACACAGGGAGTGGCATGGCGGACTTACCACATAATCTCATAATCGCTAATAATAAACGGATTAGATTAAATGAATGGGTCGTTATTTAGCAAGGATAAATGTGTACATGGTGTAAGGAGACGTTTGTGGAAGGAGTCTCCAGTGTCAGTAAGTTTTCCATGACAGGAAAGTCTTCAGGACAGAGGAGTTTCAGGTGCTGAGTTGAAATTTTTTTTTTTTTTTGTTTGTGAAGGAATGACTGTTTATATTGCAGAAAACATTCACAGACATCCTACTACATTCAATGTGACTACAAATGGATAAAAGGTATGACCTGTTCATTAATAAACAAAAAATACCTCAGAACAGATTGTTTTTGGAAAACTGATCTGAAATGAAATTCACTGAATATTTTCCTGCGACAGCATGTCCGTGAGTGCAAAAAACCACAACCCTGGCTCAATCATTTACACGCCGTAGTCAAATATGCAAACACTTGCAACCTTTATGCCTGCAGTCGAAATCATGGTTAAATTGAACTGAGAGGGAAAGAAGAAAAGCAAGAAAGAGAGAAAGTGTGCGAGAGTGAGACAGTGAGAGAGAGAGGGAGGGCGGGAGGGAGGGAGGGAGGGCGGGAGTAGGCAGAGGAGGAGAACAAGGGATAGAGGAAGAGAAGAAGTAAATCAGCGAAGGACAGAGCGAGAGGACAAAGCCAGAAAGAGGACGGGAGCCAAAAACAGAAGCATACACACTGGTTTGTGACCACGTGCTGCACTCGTCCACGTTACTGTGTGTGTTAAACACACTTTCCATGTGGGTGGCCTCCGAATGCAATCGCTATGGCAACGGTTTTTTCCTATATGGATATCAGAGCTTTAAATGGCCGGCTCGTGCGGTATGCACCTCAAATGCGTGGTTCGACAAGATCATTACAGGTTTTTGTGGTTTTTCCAAGTTCTTTGGCTCAAATGCTTACAAGAAGCAGACTTTCAAACTTTCAAACTTTCAGACATGACTTTTTGCTTGCGCATATTTTTTTTTTTCAAATAAAGTTAAGAATAGACTCAAAGAAATATATTTTGATAGATGCAGCCAAATGTACACATGAAATTCAGTAACATAGTGATCGAAAGAAATTTAATCTGCACTGTTAATGTAATTCTAATGTGTATACAAGTATATAACGTACTTACAATGAGATGTTACGACGTCGGTGTTTCCAAACGTTGACTAAAAATACCATTCATAGCTTGGGGTTTCATTTTAAATTATTACGTACTATAGACTGCATTTAAATGAAAGGAAATTCAACTAATTATGAACATCTTGGATTAAAGATATTATTATGGACATATACTAGACGTCAAGCTTATTATAAACCAAAGCAGGACTGATACGCAGGGTGGCACCGTGACAGAAATAAGTTTTGCTACGCCAACCTTGTCCTCTTATAGGTTTATTACTCTTACATAATAACAATCAGTACTTGGGGACGTCCTTAACCGCCACCAAGTCTCGCCCTTGCAGATATTTGTCCCTGTTGTGACCTTTAACCTGTCTGGCTCAACTCCAAAATCGAATCAGCTCATCTTGGGGTTACACTGATCATTCCGTCTAAAGCTTACAATCATTCAGCAGCTGGTTTTTGACATGTCGTGCTAACCAGAACGCCTGGACACCCCTAAAACGTGACAGCAGACGCGTGATAAATGAAATCTGGCTGAGGTTTAATTAGATCGTCATTTTGTATCCAGGAACAAACCTGATCTGACGAATGTAACTCCATAAATAATCATGAAGGGCAAGCATTCAGGGCAACCTTTGCCACTTTTTTTTCTCATTGGGAATATCAGTGTATCGTGATATCTGGTATTGCGATATCATTCATTCATTCATTCATTCATTCATTTATCCTGGTCATGGTCACACTTGATCCGGAACGTATCCTGGGAACACCACCTTAGTGACTATATACATACATATATATTTATATATACATACATATATATATATATATATATATATATATATATATATATATATATATATATATATGTGGGTGTGTGTGTGTGTGTGTATATGATGTCATAGCGCTCACCTGTGTGTGTCCCAAAGTGTTGTCCTGCATCCTATTCCCTGAAGTGTACCTGTCAGAGCGCATGCTGTACCTGTTCAGGTGCTTGCTAGGCAGCGCCTCTGACGTCACTGACGTCATATTCCTGAGTCCCGCCTCCTCCTAAAGCAGACATCCAGAATCCCCCCAAAACCCTACAGCTTGTTGTTTCCCGTTTGAGAGCTACATCTTAAACTACATGTTTCAAACTGCATCCCTCCATTAGACTGAGATGCTACACATTCTTCTCAAGTTTCCTCAAGGATACTGAAACCTCCTCATTCATTTCCTCCACCCATACCCATACCCATTCATTTCCATCTCCACACCCTTCTACTTGAAGGAACGAAGATGCAAACACAGCCTACGGAGTTTCATTCCTCCTGAAACACAGCGTGTTTGTTTATTTCTTAAAGCACAAGCAGATACGGTAAAATACTCAGAAAGGCAGCGCGTGCTTGCTTTTTTTTTTTTTTTTTTTGTCTTTCAGCTGTCGCACACGCACCAGGAACTTCTCCTATTTTTTTTACTCACCTTCAGAAAAACAGCAGTCGAGAAAACAAAGCAGTTTTATCCATCAAACATCAGCAGGCTCCATAGTCCCTCCCGGAGTCTTCAAACTTTCTGACTTCCATCGCTACACCCAGCCAGGAGACAGGCTCCTCTCACAGCCTACGTAGGCGAACTCCAGCAAGATTTACCGTAAACACCGGAATAGCAGCGCACCATGTATTGGGTGTCGAAATCTCGCGCATGCGCGGTTTTTACTTTCTATATAAACTTTTTAAATTAGTTATAATCTTACAAATGAGTTGAATACGAATACTGAATATTAAACATATGAATATAGTTGAATATTTGATATGCACAATAATAATAATAACAACAACAACAACAACAACAACAATAATAATAATAATAATAATAATAATAATAATCAATTGATATTTCTATCAAAAATGAAGAATTTTTTAGGAAGAATTTTTTTTTCTTCCTAAAGAATCCCTTGGTGTATGGATGTGTAGCCATTTTTAGTTGATACCACATAATATTTCTTATTACCATTGTATGGAAGGATCTTTGTGGTGTTAAATGATTATTCACTTTATGGTCTATTTTTCTAACGACAAAAATAGTTTAATAGGACCAAAAATGTTCAAAAATAGTCCTTCTATGACATGGCTCTAAACTGGAAGTACACCTGATGTTATGTAAGGAATAAAACACAAGCAGGAGCACTGTTATAGGAAAATAATCAACGTGTGGATGGAACACAAAGTCACAAAGAGTCAATTTCACCAATCCGAAGTTGATTATTTTCTCATACATGTTCACTTATACCACAGAAATTTGCACATGCTAACTTTTCTTTAAGAACGTACAATTTTTACTTTGTTATCCATTTATTGTTACATTTAATGTTGATCGTCTGTGCAAAAAACAGGTTAGTTCCTGTTATCAAATGTAACAAAAACAAACAAACAAACAAAAAAACCGGCAAAGTGTTGAATTCTCAAATCTGATTGGTCAGAACGTGTTGATTCATTGTCTGTAACTGCAGCTCTGACGGTAGTTCCAGCTGTAAGGTATACGTCACTGCGCTACGTAATACAGGAGAGGCTAGGCTACGTCTTCACAAGCAAATAGAAGATAATGTTTAACAAACATCCAAATGGTAGTAAAAAGTATTAAAACATAACGGAAAGAAACTTGAAATAAAACCCAAAACCAAGCCAGTACGCTTCCACAGTCTCATTAAAAAAAAAAAAAAAATCTATTTAAATAAGAGACATTATTTGAACAATTTAATCACTGTTACTATAGAATATTAAGATAAAAAAAACACCCATAATTGGAAAAGCATTGTAAAAGCCATCACTGGATTTCAAAACACCGTAGTCTTTGTGGAATAGTCCACAAAAAATAACAAATGAACCACACTTTCCATCAATTCTGCAAATATGTCTGAAATCACATATTAAAGAAGCAGTTTGTCATTTTTAGAGCCTTCTGTTCCTTGTGAGGCAGACTGTAATTGCAATGAAAAATCCTTCTCTAACCTCAACTGAACCCCATCTTCTCTACTGAAATGACATCTTCCTTGTGAGCTGAAGGAGGAGAAGCTAATTTCAGGGCCAGAAAAGTGTAAACAAAAGCTCGAAAATAACAAACAAACCAGGGTCCATTGCATGGAAATACTGTAAATCACACCTTCCCATTTGAATGGATGTAAATACTACAGCTGGATAAACACTTCGAAACATTACGAACTGCAGCTTTAAATGGTGTGTGAGAATATTACGCCATAGTTTCTGTAGGCGGAGTACTTATTTCGACATACCATTAGAAGAATGTGGTTTGGGACATAACTGAAGCTTCTGCTACTGCACTGATCATGCAGTGGAAGGTGGTTAGTATGTTTTTCTGACTTGGACTCATGCCAAAACCTCTAGGATTAGCATCATTCAATGCTAATAAAATGCACATCACATTCTGAATATGTCTAAAACTGCGCTTGCGCTTTCTCCCTGTCTCTGTCTCTCACCATGTCTCTTTTTATAACAGAAGCGGGAACGCTGCTCGTGCTTTACTCGGGAGCGTATTTTTTATTCTCCCCGGAGAAAGGGTACTCGGGCACCTGGTTGAAATGGCCCATGAGGAAGATGGCCACGGTTCCGATGGAAAAGAGCAAGATGGCCGCCCAGAAGCAGACTTTATCGATCATCTTGCCGATCAGCACCCAGTTCTCCATCTCCTAAGGATGAAAGCGAAGAAGAGGAATGATAAAATGATAAAAGCACACACACACACACACACACACACACACACACACACACACACACACACTTACAGAGCCAATGTCATTCTGTTCCCTTGTGCTCTCTGCAATGAAGTTGCAGGCGTCCACACACTCTTTAATCTCTGGTGCTGCTTGCGCCAAACTCTTGTACAGACTGGCTGTAGTGCTTACATCTATAGCGTCCACTAGAGGGAGACAAACACACACACACACACACACGCACACACGCATGCACACACATAAACATAAGAAACACAGTCATTGGTTGTGGCGTTTCTTAATATGGCGGAATCTGTTGAAATTCAGTTAGAGTTTGATGCTGAATATAATTACGGTGAAATTTTAGCTGTATATTGCCTCTTTTTTTTTGTCATTTACAAACTTATCTGAGGGAAATGTTGCTGTTCCAGACCATTTTGCATTGTTTCCTTCTTACTGTAACGTTGGCTTTTCTTTATCTGAAACAATCACCGACAGTTAATCTGTCTGTCTGTCTGTCTGTCTGTCTGTTATCCAATTGTGTATCTTTCTGTCAACAGTTTCTCTGTCTAAAATTCGTCTGTATCGTCTCTCATCCATCTGTCTGTCTTTTTATTCCGTGTTTCTATCAGTCAGCTAGTTTGTCTGTGTATCTGCCTGTCTTTCTCTCAGTCAGTCTGTCTATCACAAATCAGTCTATCTGTCTGTTTGTTTGTCACCTGTCTCTCTGTTAATGATCCACCTGTCTGTCATTTTGCTTATCAAGCTGTTTTTCTGTCAGTCACTCAGTCTGTTATCCCTCTGTCTGTCTGTCATCTGTCTGCCTCTCATCCATTTTTCTGTCTATCATTCATCTATCTGTCTCTCTTCCTATCTGTTTCTCTTTCTGTCATCTGTCTGGCCATGTATTGTCTGTCTGTCTATTATTCAACTGTCGGTCTGTTTATCATTTATCCATCTGTCTATCATCTATCTGTCTGTTTGTCCATGTATCATCGGTCTGGCCATCCATCATTCATCTGTCTTCCTATCTATCTCTCTGTCTGTCATTCATCCACCTGTCTGTCGTTCTGTATAAAAAAAATATCTGTCTGTCCATTATTTATCTGTCTGTCCATCTATTGTCTGTCTGTCTATTATTCACCTGTCTGTCAATCTTTCTGTCTATCATCTATCTGTCTGTCTGTCCGTCTATCATCCATCCATCTGTCTGTCAGTCTCTGTCTTTATATATATCTGTCCCATCCATGCTTCATCTGTCTGTCCACGATCATCTGTCCGTCTTCCTATCATTCTTCTGTCTGTCTGTCAATAAGTCAATCATTCATTCTGTCTGTCTATCATCTGTCTATCATCTGCCTGTAAATCTGTCTGTCGATCTAATGCAAAGTAGTGAACTGAGTAGAAATGGTGTGTACCGAATGATCGTGTGAGTCCGTGTCTCTCTCTCTGCTTGTCGAACATCATCTCACTCCTCGGCTGCTTCAGCACGTATTCCTCCGCCCGCTGCATCAGGCCAAATGAGCTGCGTCTCCTCTCCCTTACTCCATCCATCCCTCCAGCTTCCTCTCCCTCGTCCGCCATCGGGGCCATCCCTAGGAACCGAGGGATCACCTCCAGGAAAATCTGACAAAGAAACAACAAAGAAGTTGCTTAAAAGAAAGGCAACATATTGCAGTATTGTATCAGACAGATATACTGTACGTGTTATTGCATAAATGCAACTAGCACATTAAAAAAGACGTATACTGAAGACGTACATGTTTGATTCTGCGAGGCATGGAGTGTGTGCTCGGGCTCCGGCAGGAGTAGTTGAGAACGATGATGCAGTTTGTGACGATGAGTGTAGTGACGGACATGACGAAGATCAGGTACCTGAGAGAAAGTTACCAAACTTTTAACCAGCACAGAAATTAAGCCCAGTCCATAACTGCTTATGGAAAAATATTTTTTATCATATTGTGCATCTTGCTAAACAAAAGGCCTAAAGGAAACACAATATTCACGCACAGAGACTCACTTTCCGATAAGAGGCACAGAGAGAGACGTTTCTGGAATCTTCTGAGCGATTAGAAAGAGGAAGACAGTCTGAGCCAAGAGGACGGAGATGGACACAGTTATCTTCTGTCCTCCCGCTAGAAGGGGAGTCAGAGAAAGTCCGAGAAAGGAAGAGAGAAAGAAAGAGAGAAGGAAAGACAAATAAATCCAACCAAAATAAATAAATAAATAAAAATAAAATGACACAAAAGAAGAAAGGAAAGGACAAAGAATTATGAGTAAGAAAGAAAGAAAGAAAATACAGAAATACAGTTAAATCAAAAAGGAAAAAATAAAGATAAACCAATGCGAAAGAAAGAAAGAAAGAAAGACAGAACGAAAGACAGAAAGAAAGAAAGAAAGAAAGAGTAATACAGAAATACAGTTAAATCAAAAAGGAAAAAATAAAGATAAACTAATGCGAAA
>CM075029.1:14769411-14851404 GCA_037576675.1 Pangasius sanitwongsei | reverse complement strand
TATATATATATATATATATATATATATATATATATATATATATATATATATATATATATATATATATATATAAATATTGTCCTTAATGGAATATATTTCTACTAGGGCTGCACGATATTGAAGAAAAATGCAATAACTTGTTAAATAACGCAATATGCGAATTGTGTAAAATCAATTTAAAATTATATATATATATATATATATATACACACTGAAAATGACAACTAACATACCTCTTTCAGTATTCTCTGCCATCTATGTTTTACTTTTTGTAACTTTTTGAAATATTAAAATCATTCAGTTATCGCAAGCCTTCGCCATATATATTTATGCAAATATTTACATTTGCAATATTTTGATAATTTCAATATATTGTGCAGCCCTAATTTCTACCGAGACAACCCTGAATGTTGGTCTTCATGAACCCCTAGAAAACCATCAAACACTGGTTAGAACTGATAGCATTGTAACTAGAATTGATAATGAATTTACATAATTTTAATATATATATATTTAATAATGATAATAAGTTAAAGTATACATTGTGATATACTATATATACATATGGAAAAAAAACCATAAATACCAATAACAATCTTTATAAATCATTTTTTTTAAGCATTAAGAGGAAACATGCACTCTGGGTAAATTACCAGTACTTCAGAGGAGGCTACATTTCCTTTATAACGTTATTGTCATTGTCTAGTTCAAATTACACTGATCAAGGGAAAATTTTGGGACATGCTCAGAGTGTTCAGAGGTTACAACAGAAGTCAGAGATTGGGACTAGCCCAACACATCTGCCTGATTACTCACGATCTCAATCCATACATTGGTGGTCAGAGTCTCCTCTTTCTCGTTCTGTCGAAAATCGAAGCGAAACAAATACGAATTGTTTATAAACAAAATTAAAACCAACAACATTTCCAACAGCTTGATTTGTTTGAAGCTTAAAGGTGGAGTCCGCAATCTTCAGTAAGAATGCTTTGAAATTTTTGGGGAAATTTTCCTCACATTCTGGAAGCTGTCAATAAAAGCAAAGAATGTGCACCAATTGTGCCTGTCAATCAATTGTCCAAATATTTTCAGAAAGCTAATTCAAATATCCTGGAAAGCTGTATTTGCTTGGAATCTGAGCCAACGCCTGCTAAAAACTGCTGACTATACCTTTACCTACTCCAAAACGTGTGGTTTATTGATACACATGTAGTGTATGAAATGTGAAGTAAATGTGACAGCAGCCATCTTGTTAATGTATAACACACTGTCTATTGTTGTTGCTAATATTATTATTATTATTATTATTATTATTATTAATGTGAAGAATGGGTAATCGAGGTTGTTACCAGGGAGATGAGGTTGGTGAGGGTGAGTTTGACCTGAACGTCCACCTTGTCATCTGCGTGCCTTGCTGGACGGATGTTCTTATTGTAGTTCTTAAAAATAGCTGCTATGAGCTGAGACTCTTCATTTCCACTGACTGGAGACACACACACACACACACAGAGAGAGAGAGAGAGAGAGAGAGAGAGAGAGAGAGAGTTTACTAAACCACAGCTCTGTTGAATTCTGGATTCTGATTGGTCAGAAGATGTTGACAATAGTGCAGCTGCAAATCACAGGTTTATATTAAAGTGCTCATTCGAATACATCATTCTTTCTATAGTAACAATTTGCACCAGGTGAACACTCCACCTGAAGTTTTGAAGTTTTCTCTAAGGACATGTTTATTTTGCATTTATGGAAGGAGTCTCCAGGGTCAGAGCTTTGTAACAGGCAGAGGTAAAGCTGTAACTTTACGTTTTCCAACACAGGAAAGTACTGAGGACAGAAGCTTTGTGGTTTCTCTATAACATAAAAAAAAACTGCGTTTTTTTTTTTAACTTAAGCATTTCAAGAAGGAAAAAAGAGACACATTGAAATGAATGCGCATGTCCTGTGCTAATTTGTATGTATCACCAATACATAATCCCACAGTTTTTTATTTCTTCGTTTCTTCTCCATGGCAAATTAAGGCTTCTTTATATCTGATTTATTATTTTCGCCCAAAGGCTAGAGTGTTGCCCTGTCACAGTAAAACCTCTGCTCCTGTTATGTGGCACTGTCTTCTTGGAATTAATCTCAGCCTAATCTCCTAATCTCTAAAATATGCTGTTATAATATAAGTGATAACATGAAAATACATGTTTCGCAGATGTTCTACAACATTAAATGGATGAAATGTATGATGTGTCGTTCTTAAATTAATAAAAATCCGTGACATTGGCAAATTGCTGTGGTATAAGAACAATAAAATATGTCAGAATGTCCAGTTATTGGAAAATAATTCACTTTGGCATGGCAAGAGTAATGGTATCACCTCATCACTTATTATTTTCCTATAACAGCATGCACCAAGTGATGTTACATAGTGAACATTGAAAACTAAACCAGTAGCAAAGGATATAGCTGGAGAGCCAAAATGATCTAAAATAGAGATGATCTAAAAGAGATTCTTCCCATTCTAGGACTCTCTCCAACACATCAGAGATTTACAATACCTGCAAGTGTGACAACTGCTCAGCATGTGATATAGCTGTAAAACTGTTTCTGCAGTTAAACATTTTGGACCCGAGGCAAGAAAATAGAAGAGAAAGTAGACGCAAGTGAGGTTTTAGAGAGATAGAGAGAGAGAGAGAGAGAGAGAGAGAGAGAGAGGAAGACAGGACACTACAGATATGAGCTGCATCCAAAAATCCACACCTACCTTGCACTACTGTATTCACAAGCGCAGCCACAACCAAACAAGTCCAAACAGACCGGGCCTCCATCGCCACAGTCGGTTGATTGCCACCCTCGACACGTCTGAGCGAGACCTCGTAAGAAAGAAACACCAAGAGCACTTCTGTCTGAGTGGCTCCTTGCCCTTCCTGAGCTTCAGCTGTTGTTGAGTTCGGCTCGGGTTACACTCCCACACTTGGCACAGCTCTTAAAGTCAACCCCCTGGTTTGGCCCCTCTTCATCGGGGCCATCATTAGAATGAGTCTCGGATCATTATTCCCCACTTGGTTTAGACTTAAAAGTGATAGTAGCGATAATGAAGAAATATGTTAACAGGAGCATTATAGTGCTAATAATAAATTTAGGATAGTTTTACATTTACATTAAATATACAGTATTTGCTATAATAATTCGATATACACCACAGTGTTAAAGCATGACAAAGTTTCCAAAAAGTTCCTGTTACTGCAGATTCCTTTGTAAAGAATCAGAACAGATTTACCTGATAGAGTGGAGAGCTGACTGCAAGGCTCTTGTCCTTTTTACCCCACTACGATATAAATAACCAGCACTTTGACTGCCAGGGTCAATGGCACTGGAAGTGTGTGTGTGTGTGTGTGTGTGTGGGTGTCTGTCTATATAATTATAAGCTTTGTCAATGTGTAGAGAAAATGGTGAATTATCCTACCAACATTGTCCTAAAGGCAATTAAGTTAAATAATAATAATAATAATAATAATAATAATAATAATAATAATGCAGTTTATACAAACATAAAAAGCTCATAATCAGACGTGTTATGAATTAGATACAGTCTTAATAGGCTACTAATAACAGAATAATAAGATTCAAAATAGATTCAAAATATGTACACTTGAAACTGATTACAGTTTCCCTTAACAATGTGCTTTTTAAGTTTGTAGAATATCTTTCATGTAAGGTGTAAAAAACTTGGGGGCGTGCTGTTGTAGGAAAATAAATAACGACAGGGTGGTGTGACGTAGCCCGACTCAAATCAGATTTTTTTACTTATAATAGTATACGCGTCTTATTATAGAAGTGTGCTATTCCACAGCAATTTGCTAGCGCTAAGATTTCAAATTTATTAAAGAACATGTCAAACTTTTTAGGTGTCTACATCGAATGTTGTGGAACGCACGGGAAATAAGTTCCAGCAAAACAAAAACAGTTGAGAAACGTAGCACTAGTGAATCCCAGATCTGATATATTTAACTCTTGTTATATTCAAGAGTTCATTCAGAACGTACAAGAGTTCATTCAGAACGTACAAGAGTTCATTCAGAACTAGTGATTGTACTGTTTATCATTTAGGTGTAATTTATCAGTGGCAGTGATCCATAAGTAGATACCAGAAATATTAATTCCATAAGTAGTGCAATGGCCTGAGTATAATGGGGTTAAGGGTCTGAAAGGACATTCATCCAGACTGCAGAGTTACTCTCTACCAGTTAGTGTTAACAATAATGCGAAAGTATTATTGAACCCACCACTCTGTATATTGTCAAATCAACATACACAAATAGTGAGTAGTCAGAGACATGTATGTTACTAGGGAAGAAATCACTCATGCAAAGAGTACTGTGAAGCCGGACGTGGAGTTTCCGGTTACTCTTCCGTAGCATGTCTCAGTTTCCACTAGTATTTTTAGAGAGCTGTAGATGGAGATGTTAGGAATTCATGTAGTGCTCCAGTTAGATCTAATGACACTTGGATAGAGTAGCCAAGGAAATGTCAGATGATCAACAGCTGTGTCTTTCGGCTTGTCCACTGTACTTAGGGAACGTAATAACAGAAACGTGATGCTTATTGTTACGCATTTGGATGTTTTTGCTTCTCCGGTTTCCTCCCACCTCCCAAAAAAATCCTATCTTTATCCCAGACTTCCAGTCAGAATCATTAATTCAACAGCACTCTGGTATAATGAGAATTAATCTGGTATAAAGTCCAGTGCAAGACTCTGAATGTTGCTATTTCATTTCTTCATTGATTTTTACATTTAGCAGAATCCAAACATCAAGCTGGCTAGGCGAAGATTAAGGTCCAAAGGTGGCTTCCTGGTGGTGCTAGACCAGTTACAATATAAGCAAACTAAATGGAGTTCTCAAAAAAATATTACTGGTTCACTTTCTTACTGAATCTGGATTTACCAAAAAAATCCAGTTATTCTTTGTTGTCTTTCTTTTTTTTTTTTTCTTTTTTTTTGACATGTTCACCCTGGTGAGTATCACAACGACACTAAACATTCACTGGCCTCTTGGCTCACTGAGCTCTTGACTTGTTCATGACATATCAGGAAAATATGACATAATACTTGTCAGTGAGCTCTTACCGAGGTGATTCAGAGTAAGAGTATTTGCAGTTGTGTGCACTAAACAGGGTTGCTATAGGGCATTGCCTTATAAGCAACAATTGGTTACACATAACTAATCTATGGACCCACAGACTGAACAACCCAACATGAGAGAGTGAAAGAGTCCGTAAAACACTTGAAGTCCACAAACTGTGAAGAGAAGTAAGAAGAGCAGAACCAGGATGCTATAATACCAAATAAGTATTTTTTTTCTCCAGCTATCTCCAGCTGTGGGCTTTATTAATGTTCAACCACAGCGTACAAGAAGACCAGACGAAAGTAAAAGAAGAAAAGATATAGGAACCGATGAAAAGCTCAATATGTGGTTTTGGAAAGCCAAAGATCTAGTGCTCGCAAGCATGGGAAGCATGGACCACCCTGTGAACACGTGTGTATAGAAGAAAATATTGTCGAGGAGAAGGGAAATAGCAAGGCAGTATGGGAACGAGAGGAAGGGCCACCTTGGCTGTCATCTTCATCGCCATCTTTCTTTCCTCTCTATGGCTCTGTAAGTACCTTTCTCATGGTGTCATCACGTTAAAATGATACCATGATTAATCCATACCTCGATAGCTCAAGCATTTCATTTTATCATTTAATCAAGGTCTCATTGATAGCATAATAAGAACGATGTTGGACAAACTAGTACTACACACACATGTAAAGGCTGACAGACAACTGCATTCATGATTTCTATTTTTTAAGCCTTTCAAGTCTGTAACGCTGTAGTCCACTGGATGCTGCATGTGTTTCTTCCAAATACCAAAGATGGTGAACAGAAAAGCCGTAACCCAACAATAACAATGCTAAATATAATGTTTTTTTCCCCCGCACTATTATTTTTGGCCTTCATAATTTTCTTTTCAAATTTTTCACTGCAAACGTGAGGAACATTTTATTTTCCGGTCACTTTTTGTAATAAAGTTCTCTTCTCTTTTGTTAAAGGTGCAATATGTAATAATTGAAAGTGTCTCTACATGGCTAATAATCATATAATTTTAAAGATACCATGGAACCAAACATGTTTTATGATATTACTAAGCAATAGAAGTCATTAGTTGACTAAATTAAGGATCCTGTTTACATTTTTCTGGCCCGGAAATAAGCACTGCCCCAAATCGAAGCAAAGCTGCTCCCGAAAAGGCAACAAAGAGGTTGGGGTCAGTTGCAGTATGGCAAAGTCATTGTTTTTACTGCAGTTGCAATTCACCTCACAGCCAGCAGAGGGCTCTAAAAAGAATACATTTCTTTAACTGTCATGAGTATATTGACCTTAGATCAGACATGTTTTAAATTTTCTGAGAAAGACCCTACTGTGTTTCCTGTAGTATATTGCAGTGTGGAAACAACTGGTGCCCTGCTCTGACTGTTTATTATAACAGATGATGATCATATAAATGATGCTTATATCACAGATGAGAAATGCTTTATTTTTCATTTTGGTTCGTTCTGAACAGAAATGATATTTTTTTACATTCCTGCTCCAGCATTCCAGGTGCCCCTCTTTAGTTGGAAATTGGAAAACTATCATGATATATGACTGAGAAGATGGCAATATTTAACTATATGGCGTCTGTCCTCATTGTTTGGCAGCTCATAAAATAGCACTTGATCCAGCACATCTTATTTATATTACCCACTTAATTCTGTCTTAATTGTGACAGTTATTTGTCTGGTGGACCACACATTCTCACAGAAGCTTGGGACTGGTAAACCTAGGGGAGCTCATTCTTTGCAATGATTAATCCTATGCTGCCTGTAATATACCTGTATATGACGTCATTTTATTACTGGGAAAGTTTACCTAGGCTTCCGTTTACGATGGATGAGAAATCTTTTCCAGAACTTGTCAGTATGCAATCTGCTGCAATCTTCTCCTACTCCAGCCTCTTTTTTTTTTTTTTTTTAATAGATGGTGGTTTGGATCATTACTGGGACTACTGCCTACAGGGCTCCATTAAGAAAGATCAGGTATGTCTATTGCTGTGAATAAAATGCCTACACCATAAGAGAGACTCAGAACTGTCACTTTCTCCACTTTATTACTTGCTCTTTGACCTATTACACTTGCTTCCTTAGTATATCAGTTTGTACGGGAGTAACACCTCATCAGAAGTCATCACACCTCCACTGGAGGTGTGTCCGGGACAGAAATTCCAGTTTGCTTATTTGCTGATGCATCTACAGGCTGCGCCCATCTCAACCAATGATGTTTTGCTAAAGCCCTACTTAGCCAGCTGGGATGAGCTCATCAAGTAAGAAAGCACATAATACAAGTTAGAATGCAAGTACAATATTGTTAAAAAAAAAAGAGAGAGAGAGACAGAGGGTTAACTTGGTTCTTCAGATTCCTTATAGGTTCTTTGATTAGTTCAGAGTTCTTAGCTTCCTAAAGGGGTTCTACTTGACACATTAGAGAAATGATCTGTTATAGGGTTCTTCAGGTACCTTGGGAGATTTTGGTTAGTTAAGACTTCTTAGCTTGAAGCCCTCTCTAAAGAAAGCCTCTGGTATAGAATTCTTCCAGTTTCTCACGAATTCTTTGGCTAGTTAAGGCTTGTTAGCTTGCTACAGAGCTTCTACTTAGAACTCTCTCTAGAGGAAGTCTCTGTTATAGAGTCCTTCATGTTTCTCAGGCATTATTTGCCTAGTTAAGAATTATTAGCTTCCTAAATAGGTTCTACTTGAAACCCTCTCTAGAGAAACTCTCTGTTATTGGGTTCTTCAGGTTCCTCAGATGTTCTTTGACCAGTTAAGAGGTCTTAGCTTCCTAAAGAACATTCTTAGGAGAAACTCTTAGTTATACAGTTCTACACAAAACTTTTAAGGGTTGCCCCAGAGGTACCGACCAAAACTTTGCGTAGGACAAACAATAGAACTCTAGAATACTGATTAGTCGCAGCATGTACCAAGCAACAATCACACCAAATGTTTTTTTAAAAAAATTTTCTTTACAAGGTCCAATTTTTGAAAGATGTTTTCATTGTTTTTCTCTGAACTATTGGTCTTTGCTTTTAGGTTCATGGAGACCTTGGGACCAATGGTGGGTATAATCTCCCAAGAAATTGAGTCAAAGACCTCCATTATCCGCAAGCTTGCCAAAAAAGAGGAGGAGGAAAGAAATCAGCAAGCGCAAGACCCAGCCTTACGTGGTGCATATGTTTCAGTGCGCTCCATGATTGTGTCAGAGCTGGAGCAGGGTTTAGTGAACTTTGGTCGGTTGACGGAATCGGGTTGCAGGACTCTACTGCGCCTCCATCGCGCTCTCCTCTGGTTGCAACTCTTTCTACACAGCCTGGCTGAAGAAAAGAGGGACATGATGGTGCGCAGCCCATCCGAGCTCTGTCGAGAAGCTTACCGACTCACACTAGCTCAGCACCACTCATGGTGGGTGAAGAAGGCAGCGGAGCTGGCGTTCGTGGCCATTCCTGACAGAAAGTCCTTCTACAAAATGATGTGTGTGAAGACGCAGACGGAGGCAGCAGCTTCATTGAACAGAGTGGTCAACGCCATACAGAAAGTGTATGACAGGACTCAAGTGGCATTGGAGGAACATGATATGCTAGCACTACCATAAAGACATGGAGTATGCACATATCAGTGATATGATTAGGTGTCCAGTAAGTGCATGCAATGTTGTTGATACCATATGGAAGCACAGCACTTTTGTGATGCCATGATGATATAATGGCACAGCATGCTAGCAACTTGCCATAAGGACCCACAGCATGCTAGCAACACCATAAGGATGCGCAGCATGCTAACAGTACCATAAGGACACACAGCAGGCTAGCAATACCATGAGGACAAACAGAATGCTAGCAACACCATAAGGGCACAGAGCATGTTAGCAATGGCATAAGGAGCCAAAGCATGCTAGCACGCTCTGGGTCCTTATAGTGTTACTAGCATCCTGTTTGTTCTTATGGTATTTCTAGCCTGCTTTATGACTTTATGGTATTGTTAGCATGCTGTGATGCTAGTGATAATGTAAGGAAGTACAATGTGCTAGCAATACCATAAGCATGCCTAGCATGCTATTTATGATTAAAGGAAATTCAGAATGCTAGCAATACTGTAAGGACACAAAGCAGGCTAGCAATTCCATAAGGACACATGAAAGTTCAACAAAGTTCAGAGAGAAAATGCTGCCATGTGCACATGTAATTGGCCCACATTAAGATCAAGGCTCTGAGTCAGTGTGTAGTAAATATCCGGCAGACACTTTTTTGCAGGTCATAATTTTAGCAGGTGTGGTGTTTTTTTTTTAAATTAGGTCACTGTTTTATCATATCAGGGTTTACGACACACTGATACTTGGACTCTGGCCTTAGTGATTTCACAGACAGACAGATACACACAGAGAAACACTATCAACAGGTATCACCATTCTGTTGGTACCAGTCTCGAACAAGTACCAAAGACCATACAACTGCAATCATTGGACCAACCTGCAATTGCAAAACGCAGTTCCAGTTTTAGTGTGCTGAACGTTTATAGTACAGGTGTGCACTGGGATGAGATCCTGTGAGACCCAACAAACAACTCACGTGGGTGGGAACATAGGGTCAGTTGTGAAGCAATCAGGACGGAGAAAGGTCATGTTCATTAATATGGTAGCGTAGTGGGTGTTTACAACATGCATTTACCCCAGTTATTCATCTTCAATAAATGCTTTTCCTAGTAACAATCTAAGATGTTTGTTTAAAAAAAAATTCACAAGCAAGTGCAAACAAAAATATTAACTGCAGGAGTGGGTGGGGTTAGTCAGAACTCTAGACATCAACATTTATTGAGGCCATGAGTTATGTTTCTTGAGATCTACATGTATTTTGTGGTCCCGAATGACTTAATTCATGGCAACTATTATAATGATGAGACAGGGAAATCAACTGAATTGGACCACTGTGGCCACATGAAGCTAAGCGTGGAGATGAGTGATAATATTCCATTTTCCTTCATTCTTGGAAAGATACATTAAAACACTGGTGTCATATTTGTTACATATATGTTACATATTAAGTTACATATTACATATTAAGTTATGGGCTAAGATACTTAGTTTGTGACCTTGAAGTACACTATATGGCCAAAGATTTGTGGACAACTGACCATCACACCCATATGTGGTTCTTCCCCAATCTGTTGCCACAAAGTTGGAAGTACACAATTGCCTAGAATGTAATTGTGTCTTCCCTTCTTTTCCTTCCCTTGAACTAAGGGGCCCAAACTTGTTCCAGCATGACAATGCCCCCGTGCATAAAGCGAGGTCTATGAAGACATGTTTTGCCAAACTTAGAGTGGAAGAACTCAAGTGTCCCGCACAGAGCCCTGACCTCAACCCCATTGAACACCTTGGGGATGAAATGAAATGCTGACTGCTCCACAGGCCTCCTCACCCAAGATCAGTGCCTGACCTCACTAATGCTCTTGTGTCTGAATGAACACAAATCCCCACAGCCACGCTCCAAACTCTAGTGGAAAGCCTTCCCAGAAGAGTGGAGGTTATTATTACAGCAAAGGGGGACTAAATCTGGAATGGGACGTACAAAAAGCACATACAGGTGCGATGGTCAGGTGTTCACGTACTTTTGGCCATATAGTGTATTTCATGACCTCAAGGTGCATTAAGGAAGACTAGTGAAAAAGAGTTTTGAGAGGATTGCATCTAAAACAGTCAAGTAGGTGTGTTCAAGAACATTTGGATGACTCCTTGAGCCCACCCCCTGTTCTGCCTATGTGCACAAAAACTCCGCCCCCAGAACCTGGCTCTATTTCATATTGTAAAGCTGGCCATTCAAACAATTCAGTACTGTGTACCAGTTGTTTGTTTACATAGCTGTCCAGGAGTAAAGTCGCCAAGCGTCTGTCCAGGTTTATCTCCTTCACCGGTAATAAATTACTCCATAAATCATTCCAAGTGTTTATTGTGGTTTTACTGCATTTCTTGCCATTAAGCTTTTTCAAAAGCACAGCATGGAGAATTATCTGTCTGTGCTGGGTGCTTACTGATTTCAGCCATGTTTTTCTTTCCAAACAGACTGAGATGGAGGGTGGAATGAAGGGGTGTTTGGGGGTGGTTATAAAATGACCAACAAGAGGCCCATGTAAACACAGGCAATCTTTAAATGGGCTTTCTCAGCCATATAATACACTTGTGCTGAAGCCATGGCTTGAACCATTATATATTTTTTAATCATGTTCTACATATTTTCCAAGTTATTTGTACAAGTAAGAAACAAAAAACAAATCTACTATTCCACCTTTAATTTGTGGCCAAAAAAACCCAAATAACCGTGTCATCTCACTGCGCACAGCTCTGGTTTCTGGTACTTTGTGTACAGTGGTAGAGCTCACTGTGGGAGAGCTGCACCCATTGATTGTAGAACCTAAACTTTTCCACTAGGAGGTGCAGTTAACTTCACCAAAGAGCGGAACCGCAGAAGAGACCCATGCAGCATGCATCTTAAGACATCTTCAAGGTGTTAAGCTGCTCTAGTTCAGGAAGTGATCAAGAACTAAACAGAACATGCAAATTTATCAAATCAAAAAATGTCCTGCTCTAACACATCTACAATCTGATCTTATGCCATTTTTTAAAAGCAGATATTAAGTACAACACTAATAAAGACAATTTAGTCTGTCACGTGTATTTGAATCTTATGAAGTTTATTTCACAACAACAAACACAGGCAGGAGTGTTTTATGCATTAAATCTGTATAATGTGTGTAAAGTGTATCATAGTGTAACAGTAAAATCTGACCTGTGAGAGCACTGTGTGTGTGTGTGTGTGTGTGTGTGTGTTTGTCACCTGCTCATTATAGGTCTATTTTAGACTCTCAAATACCGTTAATGCGCCCTAATCTCTCTCTCTCTCTCTCTCTCTCTCTCTCTCTGTGTTATTGTCATTCATACAGAGAGAAAAAGAGAGGATTAAATACGCTTTTAAATGACTGACATTCTAATATTCTCAAGAAATGTCAGTGTGTGTGTGTGTGTGTGTGTGTGTGAGGTTGCTAAATAGACCCTGTATCCATCTATGAACTCACTTTTTCACCCTGAGCTATATATTATAGTTAAACGTGCTGTATTAGTTTGTGTATACTATATATGACAAAATACACAGCACATAGGAGCATTCAAATTTCCATGTAGCTCTTAAGTTTGCATTTTATTTGGTTAATAATTTCAAGCTTAAAACATTTTTTTTTTTACATTCCATAGCATTACATTCTTCTTTTCAAATGAGAAAGCAACAAGAGTAAAAATACACAGTTTTTTTTAACTTTCGAAGAAAAAAAAAATTGCCACACAATCAAACCATGTATTATATATCTGACTTTCAGATGTACATAGAATAATATATCTATCTATCTATCTGTCTATCTATCTATAATGCCTAGAATATACTACATTTCATATTGCTACACTCTGACCAACTCAAAAAGGCAATCTGAAAGATAATATGCCGCATAATATTGCTTTTTCAACGCATCACCTTTGTCATGGGTGTTTGTTTTGTTAGCTGTGAAATGGCAATTGAAACTGTCAATACAGTTTCTTCAGCGATCCGGGGGGAAAAGATCAGTTTGTCACTTCGGAAAGAAAAAAATGATGCAGTTGACGAAATCTGATGTTTCTACCAGGAGGTAGTGTTTTTAAAAATCTGATTTTTATATTTTAAACATTGTGGCTATGTGTGTTATGTTTCCAACTCAGAAAAGTCATACCTATGTCTGAATTTGTTATGTAGCTTTCACTTTTTTTCATAATATGCCAACAAGAATGGCTGTGACAGACACAGTTAATGATATGCAATACGAAACCTGTGGCTCATGAATATTTATGATTTGGACCCCTGTGGTCTGAAAGATCAGCTATCCACTGCATTATCAAATATGCAGCAGAGAGAGAGAGAGAGAGAGAGAGAGAGAGAGAGAGAGAGACCACAGGAATTGCCTCCAGCACACAAGCTCACACACACACACACACACACACAATTACAGCAATAAGGAATGGCTAGAAAGACAGGAGGGAGAATGGCAGGGTGGGAACAAAAGGAAAAACAAAGGTAAACAAAAAAGGTGCTAAGCAGCACTTTGAAAACACACACAAACACACACACACAGACAATGAAAACAATGAGGTTAGTATGTTCCAAAGTAAGAGATTAAGAAGTTTACAAAGAAAGAATGAAAGAAAATAGAGATCAAGAAATGAACAAAGAAAGAAAAATCCAGAAAAGGAAAGAAAAAAAGAAAGAGATTGAACAAGCAAATTAAAGAAAAGAAAAGAAATGAAAAGGAGAAAAGATCATTTGATATGAAAAAAAGGGGAAAAAAAGGAAAAGGGGGGATGGGATAGAGGGATGACATGCCCTCCCTGCCCTGGTTTATCCAATTAGATTAACAGATTAAACAGGTAGAGGGAGAGCACACATATCTGCTCTGCTGGAGGACACACTGTGTGTGTGTGTGTGTGTGTGTGTGTGTGTGTGCCTGCCCCTTAATCAAAGAGCAAAAAGGAAGTGAGACAAAATAGATGGATTTGTCTCATCCCAGGTGAGCGTACTGAGAAAAAAAGATAAGTGAAAAAAGATGAGTGCAGCTGTTTTTGTGTTATGTGTGGAATGATTTCTTATTTATGGAAAAAAAAAAACCCTAAGACACTCCACTTTTCATACTTTTCTATGATCTCTATCACTCGACTATTAACAGAGTGAATGCTCCCAAAAATATATAAGACATAGAACAGAATGAGGATAAAGGACACACACACACACACACACACACACCCTTAGTGGCATATATAACCACCTTCATTTTCACTCATCAATCAAACTAGACCAAGTGCAAATCAATACAAACAACAGCATCCTTTTTTAAAAATCTACATGAAATACATTATTATACATGCAAAACTATAATATATTACTTATTTATACATTTAGATATATATATAAATAAGCATAAAAAGATACACCTCATGTAAATAAGGCGTGCTGGATGGAGAACGTGTGCGTGACGTCAGCAGTGATGGTCAAGTGAGAGCGAAATTTAGAAAGAGTGTGTGTTTTCTGGATTCTAGCGCTTTTCGCCCTTTTAGACACAATAGTGACATACATGTTATCATTTTTAGCCTAATGTTGCCATCTAGTTATATTTATATTTATATTTATAACATGTAAAAATACAAACATTAAAAGCAGCCGATACATGAACGATACAATGACGCGTGCCGATATTTTCTGATATATGGGGACGCTTCAGTGGGCGGTCTCTTGTACCTTGTTGGCCAATCAGAGATGAGTATTTTCCACTGCTGGTGTAAATGAGGTCAAATCCAGTGGAAAATGTAGCTAGCGTACAGCTGTGTGGGTGAAATGTTCTCTATATACGTCAGCCATTTTTATATATATATATATATATATAAAAACGCCCAGTTACTTATATTACGAAGCGTCATGTTTATTGATATCTGAGGAATTTCAGGGTGGAAGTATACATCGTATACTCTGGTACACGTTGTAGTTTAGAAAATATACGTATCATTAGTGTGTAAGCGTAGGAGAGAATTCACACACATACACACTCACATGCAGAAAAAAGGTGTTAACAAGAAAACTACACGCATATTTTTTAGTACCCCCTCGCTCTTGATTCGTACTGTACAATTTTAATGTCGGTGTTTTGCCCCATTTTGAGTCATGTGATCTGATTGATCACAACCTTGCCATCTCTCCATCAAATCCTCACTGCTTTCAATCATAAATGTTTCTTTTACATTATAGTCATGCAGTATAAATAGATTTCTCAGATAAAATTGGTAATACTTGTAAACACTCAGTGTATATACACACACACACACACAGACACACACAAATTCGGCTTATTTTTGATGACTTCAGTAACACGTTTGATCATTTGAGATTGTTGTGTCTGGTGTGTTTTTCTCGGAGCATCCTGTATACGATATGATAGAGTGCATGGGGGATGTGTGTATAAAGCAGTTGTATATGTGTATACACAAGAGCGTATAAAGACGGCACAGACTTCATTCAAATTATTTTCTGGAGTTGATCCTCAGCTTGAATGAGACACGGCCGGCAAACTTATCACGGTCGTTGTTAGTGTGGATGTTGTTGGCGATGATCTTGCACTCCACGTTCACGTCGGTGTTCAGCGTGATGTTCAGGAACTTGACGGCCACCAGAGGCTGCGAGTAGTTCACCTGCGGTGGAGAGCGATGGTTACTAACTAGGATCTTTACCGTGACCTCCGTGTATTGGCTGATAATGTGATTAGTGTAATGTGTCACTAGTTTTTTCCCACTTTTTCTCGCCAACTCCCACCCACCAGCCAGATCCCCCCATCATATAACAGCTACCAACTGGAGAGGTTGGTAAGTGCATCCTCCAAGACATGTAAAGCCAGCCAGCAGACTGTGTAACACACTCAGAGTAAAGCGCTATCTACCCTCTTCCACATACATGAGTTCACAGACACCCAGGATTGGCTAGTGTCACTGTGACTGACAGGGGATCAAGAGTATGCCATCCCTCCCATACACTGTTCATGGCCAGTTAGGGCTGTGTTGCGCCGCTTGAGAGTCTGCTCACTAGTTATCATTTATGGAAGGAGTCTCCAGTATCAACACTTTGTAACAATGATTTCTGTCTTACATTCTGTCTAATATTAACATCACGAGAAGGTGAAGGAGCGTCTGTTTATGCCCACTATCACGTAAGTAATGACAGGAGTTAACGTTTCGCAAATTACAAACACCAGCAAACTGCTGTGGTATAAAAGGAGTAAAAGTTTTTCCATTTCTTACTTATCGTAACATAATTATTCTGTGTTGGTACGTACCTGTGCCTTCTTGCCGTAGTATGGGAAGTACATGAGGTTGAAGGTGCCATTGGGAGGAAAGTACGCCACCTCCCCTATCTTGTCTGAGTCATCACCCTAGAGCAAGAGGTTACGAGATAGACAGAAAGAGAAAGATAGAGAGTTGATAGGAAAGGACAGACTATCAAATTTAAACCTTTTACAATCCAGAAAAAAGACCGGAAGAAATAATAGTACTGCCTAATCTTTCACCTTTCATTACATGTGCAATTCACGTCTGTCGAAACGCGACCCCATCCATCTTGCTATAACTTTTAAGCAAAGTGTTTTGTGCCCATGTGCTGAACCAAAAAAAAAAAAAAAAAAACATGACTATGCTAATTCTGTACTCTCTTGTGCCGGGTTTTAGGCGATGTGCTGTATTTACTTTGACTGTAATAGCCACTGATATGAAATGACTACATCAATCGGATATAGAGCTAAAATTCTTTCATAAATTTGTTTCATACATTTAACTAACTACAATTTACGCCATAACTTCTCAATTCTGAAATGTGCTAATTCTACGTCTATTTCTACAAAACATAATAGCTACTTCCGCTTCTAATTAAGCTAAATTATATCTAATTCTACACCTTTTTTTCCACTACTTTGGTCTCTTTATTTCCGTCATTCTTACCCATTCATCTAGGTTGATTTTGTATTTCTTAAAGAGGAAAACAAGAAGAAAATGTATGAACAATTGAAAGGATAAGTAAAAAGGGGAACAGTCAATAATTAAAGTTGACAGATTAAGAAAAGAGAAAATGGGGCAAAAACAAAAAAAAAAAAAATCAGTTTGACACTAAGTTAATACAACTGATAATATTCCTGGAAAGCAAAACCCATTTAAATTTTCCTAATGTAATGTTTTTGATGAACATATACAGTATATATACTAATAATAACTAGATGTAGGAGCACTGGAAAAGCAAATAGAAAAGTTTCCATTTAAATATGTAGCAAATATATTTCAAATGACAATATGAATTTTTGTATGATTCCATACACTGATGTCAAATAAATGTTAAATATTCTGTGACGAGGTAACATGACAAGCAGCATTTTTTGTCTTATTAACTCCAATAGAGAGAAAATAGAGAAGCTGGGGAGGGAATGACTGTTTATAGGTGACACCACATTAAATGTATCTATAAACAGATAAAAATGTATGATATGTCAATCTTTAATACATGAAAAAATGTTAGCTGTAGTAGACGAGGAATAAAACACTTTGGGATGTCTTCTTCAACTTTTGGAGTAACTTCACAACACCTCATTGTAGATTATATTCTTATAACAGCGAGTTTTATTTTCTTACTTAAAATATGGTTTATCGAACCTTTCCGAGTGGTAAATGTGTTCATTTTAGGTTTCAGGTTGCCACAGACATGACTTTATTTATGAGTCTAAAAACATGAACCGCTCCCAGTAGAAACTCCCAGTCATCTTGTAATTACTGTAATTCTGACATGGCGTGAATGCTATTCCAAAAAGATACCATCATCCTGCAATACTTTCTAACTGAGGAAAGAGTTTTAAACCCAGACTCAGAGAGTCAAAACATAACTTAATACCTTTGGACTTAATGTCCATGGTGAAACTGTAAACCCGATTACAATCAGTCCTACAGCATGCTGTCCTGAAACGATCCATCAAATTCTCTATAGTTGTTTCCAGCTGGGTTTGCATTTTATATATATTTTTATATATATATTCACATACATACATACATATATACACACTATATTTTGTCTAAGTCTACAGATGCTTGGGAATACGTTATGTGAGATTGAATCGGACATTGATTGAGTCTGAGCTAAAGGAAGCAATTTTACGATCAGCTAATCTAACATTTAGTCTGCTGTGTGAACAGGGTTAATGAAAGTTTAATAGGAAATAGATCCTGATTGCTGAAAGAAACAAAAAGACGCCTAGGGGAAAAAAAAAGTGGACAAAAGAGAGAGATGGATTACCTTAGGACCACAACTAACAGCCGGTGCTGGGCCATCCTTCCCTGGCAGCATACCAATCACCTGAGAGAGAGAGAGAGAGAGAGAGAGAGAGAGTCAACCAAAAGTGAAGGTGAGTCACATTAGAAAACTAAACCAGCTCTGGTGAATAATGAATGGTAAGCAGGCCGCTTTCCACATGTATCATTACTACATTACTAGACTATGTAGTGAATAATTATATTATCATGTCAGCATTCTAGGAGTCTAGATTTCCAAGAGACACGTTTAACCAGAAATCATTCTATACAATTGTGTGCTTCCAACTTTGTGGCAACAGTTTGGGGGAGGAATCACATATGGGTGTGATGGTCAGGTGTCCACAAACCTTTGGCCATATAATGTATAATGCAAATATTTTTTAAGCCTTCCTATCAAATCCTAAATGAACATTAATTTTTTCACTTGTGCATCATATCTGAGCTTAAAATTTGGACCCTAAAGTGCACACAGCTCAAATAAGTCAAATTAGTTACTCCTAAATCAATCTTCTAGCAAGATTATATGTACTTGGAGATTTCACATTCGTATTTCACTCCTCCTCCTCACGTAGTTTTGTTTTCCTACCCGGTTGAGCTTGATGATGACGCATGGCCTGCCATCAAAGTAGCCATAGTAGCGGTCAGTGAGGCCTGAGCAGTCCTCCAGCATGGAGCGCTTGAACTGGCACGAGCGCTTAGGGATGTTCTTCACGCTGTCGCTGTCCTCTTGGATGAAGTACTGGTCTGGCGTACAAGCCACGTTATTGTGCTCCTGCACTGAGTCGTTATAGGCTGCAGAGGCACAGGATCAGAGCAGTTAGTGGCCAAATGGGGAGCCATTACCTCTGAAGCTATGGATGGGGGCCAAGTCTGGTGTTCATTATTTTAAGAAGACTTGTAATTTAATGCCATTAATGTACATAGTAGAAGTTAAAGTACCCGTGATACCCTCACATAGTAAAAAAAAAAAAACTATAAGTATGCATAATATCAAAATTTTCAGGAATTTCAGGATTTACTTACAATGGCTATAGTTTACTGATGATAGCACTAGTACACAGCTAGCCAGCTAGCTAACTGCTAGTGAAATAGCTTGGAAACAAATTAAATTTCAGGATGTGAATTTTAACTGTATTTATAGTATTACAGTAGCCAACCCTGTCAAAATAAATCACAATAACCAACCATTTATTCATCACAAACATTAGCTAAGCAAGCTAGCTAGTCAGCCTAGAAGGCAGGGTGTGTTTCTTTAAGTCTTTGGTTAGCATGTTGTTATTTTCTGATAATTTTCTATTTTAAAGTGCAAGAACAAAACTTTACAGGCACTGGAATGATTTCCCTTGACATTTAGAAAGGAAAGTCGAGGAAGAAAGAAAGAGACAGGTGCCATATTGAACCCATGGTGAAAACTAAGTGGCGTCCATTTTGATTTGTTCCCTGTCCCCTGTGTCAGTTTCCTGACACAGTTTTTTATTCTCTGTTATTTGAAACAGAGATCACTGCACACATAAAGCAGTCAGCGGTTTAGGAGAACACAGGCACACCTGTCATGTCAGAATTTGTTCCCTATATATTATATAGTGCACTATTTAAGGAGTAGCCATTTTGTAGTGTTGTCTGAATTCTCAGTGGATAAACTGTATTCCTTGGCGAGCTCACTATATTATTACCCATAGTTCACTAAAAATCATGCGTAGACACTAAACCTTGTATATAAAGGTATTTCCGGAGTGTTCTCCATTATGGCTACTCCCAGTGTGGTGCTCTTTACAGAACCGTCTACAGTGTATAGTAAATAATGAACTGACACTGGCCCAACATCTATTTTAGGTGTCTATATTAAGGGTTGTGCCAACATTGGGACAACATCGGCAAAGGAGCACTTTTCATTCAACCCTTTCTATTCTGAACTAACGGACTTCAAGCCAACGTTGACCCAACTTTGACTGACATTGGTCCAACGTTGGCAAGGATGGATTTAAATGGGGCAGAAAGTTTGTTGGCCCTGGTGGCACAATGGTTACCAAACAGAAAAAAAAAGTATGTTGGTTTTGGCCTCACTGTCTGTCTGGTGAACAAGTGAACGAATGATATTAGACTCAGCGGCAGTATGTCACAGACTTACTGGAGAGGAAGCTGTTCAGAGCCTGCACGTGTGAGTCCCAGCTCTCGGTGTTCTCCTTGTTGTAGATAATCTCCAGGTCTTTACCTGTAGGCCTGATCATCATGCCTACCAAAAGAGAGAGGGAGGGAGGGAGAGAGAAGATGTTATTTGGGCTAATATACATGGATACTGTGTCACATAAAAGATTCAGTATGAAAAAAAAAACATCATAATGCTGAATTATCTTAGGATAATTGTATTAGTCTATAATGCGCTACTTAAATTAACACACTCAGGTATTCCGGTCAATGAGCAGAATTCTGCTAAACAGTTATGTCCTCTAGCTATATATTAGAGATAAAATAGCTAACTTTATCAGTAGAGGAAACGGACTACTGTTACACAAATTTGTCCTAGTTTCATTTGTATGCGTTTAACTAGTTAACTATCTCACCACATGTTATTATATTATGTAGCTACCATTTTTAGCCTAGTAAACAAAACATGGGACTGGACAAGCTTTGGAGCTTCCAATGGACTAGCTACTGAATAGATCATTTTCTACTACATTGGAGACGTTTCCTACAGTGGCTGACATTGTATTAAAAACACTAATCAGACATTTACTCTTTTTTTCAGCCAGGCTCCAAATAATTTCACAAACTGCTGTTCAAAGCATTGCTGACATTCCTCTGTTACATTTTTCAACCAAACATGTGAATTTGACCCACTAGTTTGACCACAGGTTGGGAGACAAATCAAATCTAATGTTTCCAAACACAGTCTATTTGCCTAGTACACAGCAGTTATTTATAATCCCACAATTTGTTAGGACAATGTAACAATTAGGAGTCACTTAGAGTAAAGTGGCCATTGCTTTTACCATAGATTATGGTCAGTGGTTAAGGAACACCACTTAAAAATGTACCGTTATTAATGCTTTTCATCCAACCAGAGAACATGATCTCATGGAAAATTAATACAAATTTAAATGAGTGAGGTCGAAACAATTTGGTTCACTTTAATATGAATAATGTAAGAAAAGTTATGAACACATGGTCTGCATTTAATCCTAAATTACAAAATTTTTCATGAGTATGAGACCATGATGACATACATTTTCAGAACCAATTCTATCATATTATCACCTGCATATAGAATGTGAACATAGTGCATTCTAAATATAATAATAATAATAATAATAATAATAATAATAATAATTATTATTATTATTATTGTGTGTGTTACCTGGTGTAGCAAGCCTGTCCTGGTAGGTGGGTTTGTTATCATCAAGGGTCAGAAGCATGACATAGATGGTGACACTGAATAATCCAGCCAGGAAGATGTAGAAGGCCAGGTAGAACAAGAAGATCAGGCCTGTGAATGCAAACACACATACCAGAATATATATTTATACACAGTATGTATATATACACAGTATATTCACATACATCCCCTCAATATTTAACCCCCCCCCCCCAAGATTTAAAAAAAGTAAAACGGGCGTGAAGATGGAGCAGATGACGACATGCTGTGGGTTTCATTTATAGGATTTATAGTTGAAATAATCTGAGTATACAAACATTCGCACACAAATAGGCACCTAGGGAGCATACGGTGTTTTATTCCTAACAAAATATTATTTACCTTCCCTTACCAATCTTCCTCGATTGAATCACCATAGCTAAATTAAACGTCAGTCCAAAACTCTAGGGCTCAACTGATATATCAGTCGGCTTAAAAACTGGCTGATGTTGAAGTTCCTCAGCCTGCTCGTCTTGCCGATGGGTATCATGGTAATAAGTGACCATTTACAAGCATACAATCTAAGCATTAAAGGACAAATGTATAATGGGGTATTATGTATATAAGCAATTACTCAATCTGATTGGTCAGAAAGTGTTAATTCATTTTCTATAACAGCCCCTCTGATAGCAATGCAGCTGCAAATCACAGGTTTATATTAATGTGCTTGTTTTGATATATCATTGTTTCTATAGTAACAGCTCATTCACAGGGACTTATCTACTTCGGATACTCTATATAGTCCAAGACTAATAATAATCAGATTAAAAGATGTCCTGTATAGTCACATTTTCTGTGAAGAGGCATATATTTACAGTAACCTTTATGGAAGGAGTCTCCAGTGTCAGCGCTTTGTAGCAGTGAGAGGTAAAGCAAGTAAATTTTTAGTTTTCCAACATGGGAAGGTCTTCAGGACAGAAGACATTAGCACCTTCACAGGAACATGGCAAGCGTAACAAACATCCCACATGTGTTTCATGGTTTACTTAACTAAAGCTATTGGTTTAATTTTAGATTATATCCAGTTGGCTCATGTAATTCGTGATCTGGAATTTAGCGTCATATAATCAGTATTAACAAAGCTCACACATAAAGTTCTACAAGAAGGACCAACTCTGAGTCAACATGACTGACAACATGACCAGACAGACAGCATTGCAGTGGACGCTCATTACTAATGCATAAGAAGAAAAATCAATTCCCTATAAGCATGTGCTTATCTGTTTCCTCTTTGCTGACTAGTGTAATGCAGATGGGGGTAGTGTGGCTTCAGGAAGGTCACTCCACAATCAGCAAAATGACATCAGGGAATCCCATCAGGCCAAAAGAAAACTCGAGATTAATGGCATTTGCTCCACCTACTGCAAACGTGTCCCATTTTGCAACTCAACTGTTTATCAACCGAGGGTGTTGAGTAATTTGACTCATTTCAGTAATGATGTTTCATGTAGACTCTGGCGTAACACACGCATCCCAAGTTCCATATTGACGAGATTAGCTAAGGTTAGCTAACTGGCTTAAACTAGTTATTGTTTTTATGGACTGTCCGAACAACCACAGCACTCTCTGACTGATTTCCAGTCTTTGAACATGTTTGACTGCAGACAGACGCTCTTGGAAACATCAGCTAGAGTAAAGATCACTAAACAATTATGTTTGAGCTACAATTCAGTGGTCACATTTATGTATTTATTTAAAACCTTACAAACGCACTTATATTTATCCACTCACTTAATGCGCAAAGGGAACGCCTTGTTTCAAAATCGTTTAACATTTTTTTAAACATTTGAAGGAATGAATAAATTAATGCATTAGTGCAGTAAAACTATATTGCTCTTAAAGTGACGGAATAACTGTAATACAACAAATAAGTAAGAAATAAAACACAATGGCGCAGTGTGATTCTGTTACTACCCCAAAACTAGACATGTTAATTTATTAATCAAGGACACGTCATATGTTTTGCTCCATTTAACATGCCATTTAATGTTGTGGGGAAAAAAAATTTAGTTAACAAGTTAGGTCTTATAACTTACATTATAGCAGCTATAAACAGTCGTTCCCTCACTTCTCACTAAAAGTAATAAGGTATAAAATGCAAAGTATCATGTTACAGTTAATCCAAACAGCGCGTGGTGGAAAACTTAAAGTTACAGCTTTATCTTTGACTGTTAGGAAGCGCTGATACTGGAGACTCCTTCTTCAATGTATTAATACAATGTATTATTTGGCTTAGATTATGTATAAAATGCATACGCTGTATAGCCTCCATGAGTCCCGGTGCAAGTTTTTATTATAGAAATATTAACGTATTAACGTATTAACACGCGCATTAATATAAACCTGTGATTTGCCGGAATTGCTGTTATAGAAATAGAAATGTGTTAATGTTATAGAAGTGTTACAGACCAATCAGAATTGAGAGTTCATCAACTGGGCTGTGGTATAATCTGATCATTTCATGCATTATCATACATTATCAAGTCAATTCAAAACATCAATTTGGTTCAATGTTCTGAATTCCCCAGAGCTTGCACAGAAACAGGTAAGTGGAAGCCGCACTTGTGGGACTTGAACACACTGCAGTATGTCAGGACATCTGAGCCGCAGGCAGACAACATCATCCAGGGACACACAATGAGTCCGAACAGACCCTCTCTCTCTCTCTCTCTCTCTCTCTCTCTGCAAGATATCAGATTCCTGCTCTCACTCTCTCTCTTACACTGATTGATCAATAGCATGAAGATGGCGGGAGGCTACGCTGTCAGCTCTGGTTACACACTCCTGAGGGTTTGAGTGATATTGTGAGCTTGGTGTGATGACCAATGACAAGAAAATAAAGCCGTAAGAAGAATGTGGCTTTCATTTGGAAAACCAAGAGCCTACACAATTACTTTTAGTTATTGGGGAAGGTCAAAACCTGTTAAAGGTACCTGTTAAATGACCCTGAAAGTCCCTGAATGTAAGAAAATGGCTTACTGCTGTATTTTGACTTATTTTTTAACCTATTTTAGGTATCACTTTTCAAGTTAAATATAAATATTATGCAAAGATGTGTTTAAGATGGAAGAGTAGTAAAACAGTGTCAGGCCAGTCAGACGTTTTCCGACACAGGAAAATCAAGAGGCAGTGTACACTTTATGGTTTCTCAGTCACATCGCAAGAATGTTGTTTTTTTTTGTTTTTTTTTGTTTCATTAACTATTAAAAAAGAGAGGCGTGATGCTTATTGATGCTATAATGTAAGTGAGACCAGGAACTAACCTGTTTTGTGGATGTTCCACAACACTAATGTGACTATAACCAGATAAAAATATGTTGTGTCATTTATTAATAAAAATAAAAACTGTAATCTTTAGTGAATCGCTGTGGTATTAAAGGAATAGAACACGGTACTGTGTGCTGTAATTGGAAAACAGAAGGGTAACAGTAGCTCCTTTTCACGTCAGGCCGCATAACACCACCAAACCGTTGATTATTTTCCTATAACAGTATGCCCTGAAGTGTCTTATTTCTTTCTAAGCCACTCTAGTACACTGTTCAATGGTAAAAGCCTATAAAACCTTATTATGAAGAATGTGTGTGTGTGTGTGTGTGTGAATACAATGCTTTAACCAGACACTCTGTGTAGGTCAGCTTTCTCTGTATAAATATTCACACACACACACACACTTTAGAACAGTATCTGCAGTCTTAGAAAAGCATCTCTGTAGTTCTGACCCAAAATAGCCCTGCGTTCCAGATAAGCTCATCTTCCCGTCGTCTTTGTCAGTTTATACGCACTAATGTGTCACTGCAGTGTAACAGATGACACCCGTCTCTCTCTCCCTCTCTCTCTCACCCCCCTCCGAACTGTTTCTCCTTGATGAATGCCTTCTGCACTCTCTTATCGTTCTAATCAGACGGCTCAGCCGAAAGAGGAGCACAAAGATCTGAGCTGGGCATGATTAATTGAATTAAAGCAAACACAAACACACGGACGTCTTTAGATCTTTCTGCTCCTCAAAGCTGATTGATTCAATCAGACTTCAGTCAGGTGTGTGAGCTCACAGCTGCTGCAGGGCTGCTCACGGTTCCGGTCGGTGCACAAAGGAAACAAAAAAAAAAGCAACCTGTTCCTCTCTGATCTTTACAAAGTAATACGATACAAGCGGTAAAATCTGTGTTGTTTGATGACTCATGTTAAGAATGCATTTCACATATATAAATAAAATGTGTAAATAAAATTTCTATAAATAAAAAATGTAAAAAAAAAAAAAAACTTCCAAGAGTGTAGCATTTGGAATGTTTGATAAAAGTGTCAGGTCCAAACTAGACAGGACATTTGGGACAGACCCTAAGAGATAGCCGGGAAGCTCCACACAGTATCCGCAGTGCTTCATCAGCACACACACACACACACACACACACACAGGATGAATGCTTAAGCAGTCTGAAGCTGCATATGGAGCATGTGTGTATGTGTGTGTGTGTGTGTGTATGTGTGTGTGTGTGTGTGTGTGTGTGTGTGCAGAGCCTGTAACAGCTCTCATGAGTGTTACTGGACACTTCGAAAGCCAATGTTGTGATATACTGCATTCCCACGGAACACAAACCCGTAACTCAGTGCTGGCGTTTTCTCAATTCCTCCAAACCTGATCAATATGTTTAAAGAACAGGGCTATCAGTTCTCAACTCACCACTGTTTTTGAGTAACTAACTGATTTTATGCAATGGTCTTAACCTGGACCTGCTCAGAATGGATCAAACCTTATACCAAATAATTAAAATAAGCAAGGAATAAAAGGCTTGGATCATGCTTGAATAGGAAATTAATCAGCAAATACGCTTGTTATGTTACCAAGAAACCTGAAACCTCAAACTCTTCTGTCCTGAAGACTTTCCCATGGCGGAAAACTTTTACAAAGCACTGACACTGGAGACTCCTTCCATAAATGTTAAAAAAACAAAACAAATCAAATGTCATCAAAGCAATGAGAAGACTTTTTTCTTTGTTAAATACCAAGATGGTTTAAATTGTCAGAGCTACTGTTACACTGCAAAAAATGACATGTAGGCAAGTGAAAAGATCTTGAATATAATCAAAGTTTTCTAGTATTTCCTATTATAAGATTAATAAAAGATTATTAAACCTATTTCTAAGATTTTTTTTTTTACTAATTTCAAACTTGAAATAGTCTTGTTCTATTTCTATTGGCAGATCATTTTGCTCATTTTAAGCATTTATTTCTAGAAAGAAGCAAAATGATCTGCCAATAGAATAAAAAAATGTAAAGCTTGAAATGAGTAAAATGTCTAGAAGTTTGTTACCTTATATTTGGTTTAATGTAATCCTATAATAGGAAATACTAGATACATTCAAGATATTTTCACTTGCTAAGATGTCCTTTTTTTTTTTTGCAGTGTATTTATTAACACGTTCTGACCAATCAGATTTGAGAATTCATCAGGGCTGTGGTCAATGTAAATCGTTACTAATATTTTTCGATTCCATGATGGAAAATAAAATCAAATGAATGCTAGTCTATGGGCGAAACTTATTTCGATCAGTGTGGGTCTCTAATATGTATATCAGCGTTAGACAGCTAAGCCAGCTTGTGCAACGCAACCTTGTTCAATTTCGCTCGATATCATAATAATGACATCATAAGAAAGACTAGGAAAGCCACAAATTAAAAACCAAGCATTGCTTGATTGGCTGGTAACACTGGTGCATGGTTTCCTTAAGTAAGTCTGTGAGGCAGATCCCAGGTTAGCTTTAAGCCCAAGTAATGAGGACAAACGCTAATGAGGCCAAAAATACCAGCGTTCAGGCTAGAAACAGAATCATTAAAGAGCCTTAGAGAACACAGAGGCTTAAGCAGGAGAAAAAGTCGTAAGGACGACCATTTTGTCTCTGTCTGTATCTGTAACAGGCACACATACACAATACACAAGTCTTACTGGCACTGATGTTAATTTAATGATTCTAGTACAAGGGAATAAAAAAAAAAACCAGTAGCATTATCAGTCATTACCGCAAATTATAGTGTAAAATTATATAGGCAAAGCCGTTTTCTCGCTGCTCTAATTTACTGTAATAGGACACGCTCACATGCAACAAGATCTCCTAATAGATCTATAATTAATCCATTTATAATAATTCATTTATACCCTATTTGTGTCTTGAATAATAGTTCAAACCACCCTGCTGGGGAAAAGGGCCTATTAGGGCAGGATTACCTCTTATTCACTCTCATGAAGGCAGAAGACGCCCTCAAAAGTGAATACTGTTCTATAAAGACTCCACAAACTCGAATCTTTTTTTACTTAAATTCAATTGTCGAGCCTTACCAACCCTAAGGCCTTTCTCCTATACAGAGCAGCTAATGACACATCTAAAGCAGTGGCCCTGTTCTAACGTTACAGGCTCCTCCCTGTCAGCCTTGACTGCTGTACAAACCCGTTCAAGGTAAACAGCAAAATTCCCAGTGTTGAATTAACACCTATAGTGCAGAGTTGTTCCCAGGTGGACCCAAGAACACTAAGTGTTGATGAGACGCTGGGGATTTGGCTGTGTTGTGTGCTTTCATGTTAGCGCTTGAATGGAGGAAGCAGGTGCCAGATATATTAAATGGGAAATACTAGCATGCTACATACTATGATTTATTGGTAACAAGTACTGCAGCAAGAATTTTTCATGTGAGTCATATTTTGCACTTTCAAAGTCAGAATTTTGACGTATTTCCAAATGCACTGGTTGGCTAGTTAGCTAGCCTGGTTCATATTTGGTATTCAATTTCCTCCTAGTGTAAAAGTGTACATAGTCATTGGTTAGACGTGTAAGCCCATTTGTGTCTATGGCGGAATCAGTGATGCTTAAAAGTAAGCTGAATTTAGACAAATAAAGAATTCGGCTACCATCAACCACCAAAACTAATCACACTATTCCATGATGGAATAGTATCATGTTGGGAACTCGGGTATTCCATGATGGAATAGTGACACATTGGGAATCCAGGTATTCCCTGATGGAATAGTATTATGTTGGGAACTAGGGTATTCCATGATGGAATAGTAAAGACGTTAAGAACTAGGGTATTCCATGATGGAATAATAAAGACATTGAGAACTAGGGTATTCCATGATGGAATAGTAAAGACATTGGGAACTCGGGTATTCCATGATGGAATAGTAAAAACGTTGGGAACTCAGGTATTACATAATGGAATAGTGACATGTTGGGAACTCGGGTATTCCACGATGGAATAGTAAAGACGTTGGGAACTCAGGTATTCCATGATGGAATAGTGACACGTTGGGAACTCGGGTATTCCATGATGGAACAGTAGAGACGTTGGGAATTTGGGTATTCCATGATGGAATAATACCATGTTGGGAACTCAGGTATTCCATGATGGAATAGTAAAGACGTTGGGAACTCAGGTATTACATAATGGAATAGTGGCATGTTGGGAACTCGGGTATTCCATGATGGAATAGTGACACGTTGGGAACCCGGGTATTCCATGAAGGAATAGATTTACGTTGGGAACTAGGGTATTCCATGATGGAATAGTAAAGACTTTAGGATCTCGGGTATTCAATTATGAAATACTATTACGATGGGAACTCGGGTATTCCGTGATGGAATAGATTTACGTTGGGAACTAGGGTATTCCGTGATGGAATAATAACACGTTGGGAACTCGGGTACCAGAATTGTTTCCATTTTCCCCAGCTTGTGTGTATTGAAAAGGTCGATTAATACCATGATACTGCCAAACCTTGATATTTTTAGACTCGATTATCAAAGTGTAACACCCTCAATAAGGAACAGTGTTACAGCAGTAACCAGGGTGCCAGGAGAAATTTTCTGGTTTTATTTCATGGAGGGTCCTCCTAGGCTGTAGCTGTCTACTGGGAATTGTCCCTACCTTCCCCCTTCATTTCCAGCCCCCATGCTGATAAGAGATTCCAGTGTAACCCTGCCATTTAATTCAGCACCATGATGATGTGCCATGTAAGCCGGGCTGCGGTAATCTGGAGCTAATCCTCAGAGGTCCATGTCTCTGCAGCCCACATGTCTCTGCAGCTCACAATCTGCCTAGTATTAGATATTCCTCAAAAGCATGCTTTTTTTTTTGGTTTGAAAGACCTCTTGTTGTCAAAGTCCCCAAATGGTTGAAGGACAGAGGAAAATAGAAATGCAATGCAAAATTGGAGCAATCTAATCCAGAAATCTGATGAATCTGATGATATTTAGAAATATGAAGCAAGCGGGTAGGTGTAAGATGCATGAGAAGCTTATATAAGGTGTGAAAGGGTATTAATGATTGTTGGTGATTCCTACATGGAGGTGATGCGGTTCTTACCCCAGCTGCTGGCGGTCCTCCCGCAGAACTCGCGCGTCCTCGGGTTCCAGATGAACTCTTTCCATCCGCTCTTGTTGCCGTCTTTTGCCATTTTCTTTGCTATTTGATGCAAGAATGATGCAGTCACTGAACTAAAGCCTGAGGTTTAACGCACACACACACACACACGCACGCACGCACACACCCACCCACACACACACACACACAGAGCTATTCAAGCAGAGAAAGGGTTAACCCGACCTGTGCTATTAGATTCCTATCTATTAATCTCACGCAAATGAAAATGACTCTTAAGGCACGTCCGAAGAGATCACAACCTATTAGCTTATTAAAATGAAAATAAATAAATAAATAAATATTAAAAAGAAGGATGAATGGAGGAGGAGGGACGTTCCGCGGCCGGCTGGTTATCTCATCGCAATGCGCATGCGCCGACAGCAGCCCCGGGGCGATCCGCAGAACGGTGCAGTGCAGGAAAAAAAAAAGTGCCGACACTGCGGTAAGACAAAAAAAAAAAAAAAAAAAAACCGTCGTCTCTCTGCCTCTCAGCGCTTCACAGCTCGACCCCCCTCCTCTCAGAGAAGGAAATAAGATCACCCCTCCTGTGAACCGACGCAAAGCCGATTTACTTCCCACTGGCCAATCACAGACCCGTGCGCCGCGCTGACTCCGCCCCTTAGCGACTAATCACCCGAGTGCATGGCTGTGTTCCAAATGGAGCACTTCTGCATCCTGTATACTGGTACACTGCAGCTAGTCTGCTCCAAGAGAAGAGCCTAAATCTAGCAAGTACATTCATTTCTCACGAGACCTTAACTGAGCAACACCAAGGAAATTAAAAAAAAAAAAAAAAAAAAAAAAAAAACAAGATCTGAAACTTTATCATCACTAATTTAGATCATGTCTGAGTCTAAGGCGGCATGGTGGCGCAGAGGGTTGGGTTGCTTCCTCACAGTTCCAGGATTCCCAGTGCAATCCTGAGCTTGGGTTACTGTCTGTACAGAGTGTCTCTAAATGATCTCTCAGTGTGGGTCTCCTCTGGGTTCTCTGGTTTCCCCTCACCTACCAAAAACATACTGGGAGGCGGATTGGCTCTGATAAATTCCCTCACCAGGGGCAAACAAGGAAAACCAACATGGAGTACAGAAAATAAATAGCCTTGTTAGCAAATATGAATATCTTAACAATATTTTAAGAAGAGAGATTTCACTGTCAATATTTTAACATCTAAATGTAACTACAGATAGGTCGAAATGTTGTCACAAAAGCATTTGTCTTAATTTTCTGTCTTCCAAGCCGAAGATCTTTTGTGTAGTTGGACTAAATGTTGGCAAATAAATCTAAGCTGTATTATTATTATTATTATTATTAATAATAATAATACCAGCTACAACGCCTGTACTAGCTAGGACTTAGTGGTAGCTTTGTTACGGTTACAGTGTGTGCACTGTGTGAGCTGCTTACTTCCATATCAGCACAGAAGGCTAGAAAAAAGTGTAGCATAAAAAAAGCAGCCTATGTGTGTACTATTAATGCCACTGTATCACTGTAATCAATGTATTACTGACAGCTTTATTAATAGATCAGTGGTGCTCATCTGATTGTGACAACATGTCAGAAGGACATGATAATAATGACAATCACTATCTGCCACCTCTAGACAGGCAGGATATTATTATACAGTGGTATTCAGACCCCTCCACTTTTTGCACATATTATTGTATTATAGATTTAATTGATTAAATTTACTTTTCAGCCCAGGCTAGAATGGTCAGGCGGGTGACCAAGAACCCAATGACCACTTCAGAGCTTCAGAAGTCCTCCAGAGAGATGGGAGAACCTGCTGAAAGGACAAGTGTCTCAGAACTACATCAATTAGTCCTTTAGGGCAGAGTGCCTAGACAGAACCCACTCCTTGGCAAAGGGCATATGGCAGGCACATTAAGGATTCTGAGGGAAAAAAGCATGAGGAAAAAGATTTTCTGGTCTGAAAAACTGAACACTTGTGGCTGAACTACAAGTCCCACATCTGGTGAAAACCAGATACTACTTATCAACTGGATAATACAATCCCTATGGTGAAGCATGGTGATGGGAGCATTATGCTATGGTGGTGCATGGGGCGCTCAGTGGCAAGGATGGGGATAATGGTCAGAATTGATGGAAGTATGAATGCAGTGAAATACAGAGAAGAAAATATGTTCCAGAGTGGAGCGAAAGTTCACCTTTCAGTATGACAATGGCCCAAAGCAAACAGCCAAGACAACGCTGGAGGGGACAAGTCTGATGAGTGGCATTGTCAAAATCCCTATTTAGACCCCATAGAATATCCGTGGAAAGACCTGAAGATTCGCAGTCCCTCCCCAGCCAATCTGATTGAGTTTAAGAGGATCTGCCAGGAAGAATGGGAGAAACTGCCCAAATCCAGGTGTGCAATGCTTGTAGAGACCTACCCAAGAAGACAAGCTGTAAATTGCTGCCAAAGGTGCTTCTACAAATTACTGAATATGCATCTAAATGAGAGCTCTCAGATTTTTGATTATTAAAAAAATGTGCAGATTTATTACAATTTCTATTAAATCAATAACAATAAAATGTGTAAAAAAAAATTGAGGGGTCTGAATACTATCTGAAAGTGACTTCAGATAGTATTCAGACCCCTCAATTTTTTTTAAGTGAGAAGACAGAGCTGACTTTACCCAGCAGTCTGTGCTTAATTGGAACAGTCTCAGCTATAAACAGCTGTCCCGAAGGTGATCTCTGCGTCTCTGGGTGATGCTAATGGAATACCATAGACATGGCACCCCCTTCTGGTTTAGGGTAGAGTTGCCTGAGAACATGGTGAGTTTAGAAGGGAGATCAGTGGCGTAACCAATGCAGTAACAAATGCACTGTGTTATTATTGTAAAGCAAAGAGAAAATACAGACATAATATTACAAGACACCTTCATATGAGGTTCATGAGCTTAAGCAGAACTTCTGGTTTCCAATCAAGACACATCAAGACACACAACTGTTCAGTTCATCATATAAAATTTATTTCATGACGATATCAATGCAAATATAGCACTACAGTGATTTCCAAGGTACATCGTATCTTACCATATCAATATATTATGGCACTCATAATATGGCCACCATTTAAGTAGACACGCAAAGCCGACAGCTTCTGTAAACTAATTTTATCATTAATTCTACCCCTTCATTGTAATAAATTGTAACTAGATGATTACTTAGTATATTTGAAGTACAAATTGGGCACAGTTTATTCAGACCGAGCCACAGCCCAACCCTTCTCTAAGTTGGAATCCTTTGAGAACTCCTAGCATGCATTGCACCAGCCCTCTACTTCCTCTGTTGTGATTCTGCTTCCTGTTTGACAGAGATTGTACTGATAGTGCCCATCTGGGTCATGTGGTGATTGTCAACGTCATTGTGGAACAGTCATGAGAGCACCACGGTGACACCACAGTAACATCATGCTGAGACCAGAGCAACCTCGGGTAACAACTTGACCGTGCACTCATTGTGGGTGGTATGGTGTTACCACAATTGCCAAAAATGCCATGGTATCATTAGGAGAACACCACGGTGTAACCACAGTAACACTATGATGACACCACAGTGACCTCATGATGACACAAGGACGCTGATAGGGAACTCATTGTGGCCAACTAGGTCATATGGTATTACCATGACTGTCAGACTGTCATATTACCATGACTGTCAGAGACGCCAAGGTAACATCATGAGAACACTATGATGACGCCATAGTTACCTCAGGTTGATGAGGTACACCATGATGACACCCCAGTGATCACAATTACACCAGGATGACACCACAGTAACCTTTCGGTAATACCATGATGACAGCACAGAAACCTATCAGTATGTCACTTGATGTCACTTCAGTAACCTCAAGGTAACAGCATGAGACACCACAGTAACCTCTTGGTAACACCAGAATAAAAATATCAGTATACTCAATTTGGTCATGTGGCATTACTGTGATTGCCATCAACACCATGGTAACATCATTAGAACACCATGATGACACCATAGTAACCTCCCTGTAACACCATGACAATATCAGGGTAAAAAGTGGTCAAATGGTGTTATCATGATTGACACCATAGCAACATCATGACAAGTACTTGACGACACCACAAGAACATTATGGTAACTCCATAACCACACCAGAGTGACACCATAATGACACCATGAAGACGGTAATGGCGTTGACGACGCTGCAATGTGACCTTTCCGTTTCTCAGTAGTGTTGATAAAGTGAAAACTGTACAAGTTGGTGATAACTGTTTAGAAAGAAACAACAAAGTTAAAATACAACCACAAGAAGAACGGAAAAAACCACTTGCGTGCCATAGTACAATCACAGAAAGATCTACTCGTCAATAGTTAGGCCAAGCTCCGTTCTACTCTGACCTCAAGAACATAAAAAATAGAGGAAAGTCAAATGCAGCAAAAAAAGGAAGAGGTATAATAAGAGAAGTGTTACCAGTAGTGAGGAATATGACAAACTATTTATAACAGCAGTAGTAATTCAATAGCAGCAAAAGTATTCCAAAATATCCAAACAGTGACCAAACTGGGCTGGTGGTTCCTGTACATAAATAAACAAATAGATTAAAAAAGCAGTAAAAGTAGACCTGTTTAAAGGGACTTGCATAATTCTAGCAGGAGATACTTTATTGTTGTGTCTGTGACCGTGCCTTTAGTAAGAGGGCTTGCATTTCAACGGGCCAAACCATTCGGTACAGTGTAGACAGGTTGCCACAGATAGAACTACTAAATTCCTTTATAAAACAATTAAACACCTTGTACTTTTTATACATCGTATGCTACAGTATACTTGTCGATTACAAGTATGAAAGTGGAAAGAATTGCTACATAATCAATACAGTTTTACATATCTATTTTACAATTTCAAACCCTTGTGTGTTTATTTTAGCACATCATGTGTGGTTTCGCATTTTTGTTGTTTCTGTATTGTGCGGTTAGTTCCAGCATTTTGTTTATTCGTTTGAGGAGCGTGATCGTCCAGGCCACACAGCAAAGGAAAAAAAGTTTATCTTGGTTTGCCTCTTAGTGTCTGATATGAATGGCAGAGCCTGTGTGTGTGTTCGTGTCTGTGTGTGTGTCTGTGTGTGTGTGTGTGTGTGCGTGTGAGTGTGTGTAAGTAAGAGTAATTGAACCTTAACCAACCTCAAATGAATCTCTGCAACAATTCCATACGATTGACACCTATGATGATGCTGTCACTGATATGAAGAGGCAATAATACTTTAACTTATGTACATGGATTAGCATATGATACAGAGTCATGGATCCATCTGCAGATCCATCGAGATATAGATTATCCGATCTGATTTAATCATCCTGAAACACGCAATTGTCGATCTTCACTGCTCTGTGATTTAGGTCTGGCACTCCAACAAACCTTCTTCACCCTCCTACGGACCAAGAAGCCGTTTAAATAAATAATGACACAAGCACTGATGCCAGACACGGAAAATGACAATGACAACAGATTCATTTACAAAGACTCTCTCAGCCTCCGAATCCAAAATGCCCAAACTGCCCAAAATGCCAAACCATAACCGAGCAGATCGGAATGAGATCGTGATTTTCAGCATGGATACACCTGATGTTAAACAATGTTAAAGGAAAATGTCAGTGTTTTTCAATGCAAGTTCCATCCAACACACCTGTAACATACATTTGATTATCACAGACAGCAATTTTGACTTGTTTCCCTGTTCTAGGAAAAGAAGCTTTTTACTCACTATTTTTAATTCAAAACTAAGGGCAGCTGTTGAATTCCATCAATAAACATTTACAATACATAACAAAAGATCATTACACTTTAACGATAAAGGTCTTAGTATGAAAATAATAAAAATTATTCCATAAACAGATGTGTTGGATAGAAGTGCAGTTGAAAAACAGTGGAGTATTCCTTTAATAGTCCACTAAACAGCTAGCTTCTATTTCCCGCCTATTATCTTGTTGATTATGTAAGTACGCTAAGCAATGAGACTCTCATCTGGAATTTCATTATTTGACGTCTCCATCACATCAGAGTGGACATCCGTGGTCTTGCTGCTTATTGTGCATGATGTGATGAAGCTCTTTTGTGGGAGTCTGCTCTATGTGAACAGACACCAGTTATGTTTCCGGAAGCAAAATGCTACAAAAGTCAAAAAGAGCGTGTGGGAATCATCTCTTTCTGTGTTTAACTCTTAGGTAGTATAAACAATCAAGCTGCAACCAGAGACTGGTCACCTTCACGCTCGATCAATAATATCAACATAATGAGAAACCCAGCAAATAAGCACTCATACAAACTACGCCGGCAATACACACCTCTATACTTTACAATGCGTCTGTGTTTTGATTTAGCAGTGTAAGTATGTATTGGTGTGTGTGTCTGTGTGTGTGTGTGTGTGTGCATGTGTTTGAAATGTACATATTGGTTGTGTGTGAGTGTGTGTATGTGTGTGTATATCTGTGTTTGCTTAAGCAGTGTAATTATGTATTGAGTGCGTGTGAGTGTTTGAATGATACCTTCTGGTCTGTGTAGGTGTGTGTATTTTTTTTTTTTTTTGAATTTGACTAGTTGCATTTTAATTCTACGCACACTATGTGCTCATCTACAGCATTATCGCTTTCCAGGTCTTTCATTTTAAGTCTGTCCTGTCCGTATCCACATTCCAGACGCACACACACACACACACACACACACACACACACACACACTCACTTCAGCTTGTTCATTAACAGACTGGCCACAGCCTTAAAATCTTTGTCATGATAGCTCATATACCCAACACACACACACACACACACACACACCCATCCCTCTGGAATGTAGAAGCGCCCCGCTGTATTTCCATGTCATCCAGCTGTGTCAAGTATTTCACCATCTTTTCATCCCTCCATCATCCTGGCTGGAGTAATTCTCCATCCGTTCAAGAACATGTATAGAGAGCTCCAAACATTTGTGTAAGAAGTCCAGTATGTTTTTAAAAGGCTGTAAACTCAGTGTAGTTCTCTTAGTAGTTGCGATGAGGCATGGTAGGTAAAAGAGAGTCCCGACTGAAATGTGTCTCTCCCGTGTGTTTATGTATATATTGTCTTTATATGGCACATAAAACGCTGTGATATTATAACCCCCTCCCCCCCAAAAAAAACAAACCAAAACAAAAAAAACCCCAGAGATATACAATACGAACTCTACATCTTTATAATACACCCGTCTTTTTTCCACATTCACAGGTTCCTCGCCTGTCCAATCTTATTAATAATCCCTCCATCCTCTTTCTACTCCTTCAAACTTTCTCTCTTGCAGATATTACATGTACACTAATGTGTAATTTATTAGGTACAGCTACATTGTGTTTACACTCAGTTGCCATTTCATCATGTACACATACCATGTAGGGGCATTTTGTAGGAATAAAGTTACTAACTGTAGCGTATTTCTGGCTCAATGTATCAGCCTCCCTCTAACCTGTCCATTAATAAAAACCATAGGACGACCAATGAGAAGACGTTATTTGGGTGGTGGATCTTCTCAGGACAGCAGTGACATGTATGATGCAGTAGTACAAGTGTATTAGGCACAGCAGTGTTGTTGGGGTTTGGTGCATAGCAACAGATGGGCTACAGTCAGTAACTGTATATCTACAAAGTTGGGATGTAACCGAATACGAATCTTCAGAATGAACAGATAATGCGTTCTAAACAGATGCAAATCCAGATACGAATAGGAGGCACATTATTAGAGTTTTTTTTTCAGTGCATCAGGACTGGGATCCTGCCGGATTCAACAAAATAGCCATGCTAGCGAGAGGTTTTTGCTTTCATACAGGCATGAGTGAGCAGTCAGATATGAAGCTTGCGGGTCAAACAAAGACCGCGTTTGTAAACGAGTGCATGGTGCTGAGCGATTTTATGCCATTCATTCATTAATCTTTATTCAGTCCCTGGAAAGGGTCAGAGTGATCTAACGTAGGCTATTAATTTGTTTATACTTTGGTAAACAGAACCAACTAAATTTGTTTGAAAGTATCATGGGCAGGTACGAACAAAAAAAAAAAAAAACTGCGCAGTTATCTCTTTAGCAGTCGCATCTCTTTAAATTAATATTTACTATTCATATTTAATCTAAAAAAAATGAAAGAATGAAATAAGCCATGCCCACTGAATATAGATATTTGGAGCACTAAACATATACAGACACACATAGTGGCATTACGTTATACCCCTACATGGGAGTTTTACTTGATAAAGTGTCAGGTGAATGTGGACACAGCTTAGGTGTACCTAATAAAGTGGCACATCAGTGTATCTCAGTCTCTCCAACTCTCTCTTTGTCAGATAGCCGTGTCCCACACCACGGCCTGAGGTCTCTGGCAGGGCGGTGTGCCGGTCTTACGCGGCTCAGGCGTTTTCCTCCAGCTGGGCAGGATAGGCATGCTGTCCTGCTTGCACAGGCTCTTATCTGGTCGCCGGTGGGCTTTGATCTCCTTGCACAGGCACCGCTTCCTCTCTATGACCTCCAGCAGCTTGCCGTCGCGCTGGGTGGCTGTGCCTGCAGTGCCTGGGCTGCCTGCTGTGCCGGCGGTGGTGCTGCCTGTGCCTGGCATGGCCTGAGCCTGCGCTGCCAGCTGGGCCAGGTGCTGAAACTGCAGCTGCAGGTGGTGCTGCTGGAGCTGCTGCAGGTGGAACTGAGCCTGAGCCTGAGTCAAGGTCTGAGCCTGAGCACGACTCAGAGAGGGACTGCAGGGCGCCTGAGAGAGAGCGTGCAACTGCAGAGTAAGAGAGAGGGAAAAAGAGTGAGGTTACGTAGATATAGCTTGTTGGTCTGCCAAAATTATAAGCACTCTCCTGAAATTTCCCGTTAGATGAAAATAATCAACAAGCACATTAATATAATATTGTGATTTGCCTTGCAGCAGAACTCAGAGCTTTAAACTGTCTGTTTAAATAATCGATGCCTTCTGACCAATCAGAATCGAGAAATCAACAGCAACATGATAATAATAATAATAATAATAATAATAATAATAATAATAATAATAATAATAATAATAAGCAATGGCAAGACTAGGGACGTACAAATCCAATTTTTTCATTTTCCAGTATATTTTCTATAGAAATTATTCAATTCTGATGATATTATTCTCTTTCAGCTAATGGAGATCAGTGATGATAACTCTGACTCAGCTATCTGATGTTGCATAAAAAAGAAGAAAACTGTCAGTCCACATTATAGACAACAAACACATCAGCGCATCAGTTTGGAAAATATGTCAGATGCACTGTGATCCCATACCAATGCAACATTTCTGGATTATATTGGTCAGATACAGTAGTGGCTGGGAAGACACAAAGAAACTAAGTGAGATGGGCAAAAGAGGAAAGAAAGAAATTAAGAGAGATAAAGGAAATGAAGGAAGAGACAAGGACAGAAAAGGAGAGAGAGATGATGGGGACAACAGGCAAAACAGAGGTAAAGATATGCATATAAGAAGAGAGGGTAATGATGCAACAATGATAAAAAAAAAAGAATGATGACAATGATGAAAAGAGATACAATGACGAACCAGGGAGGGATAGATAGAGAAAGAGAAGCCGTACTCCTAGTTCGGATAAGTTGAATGAATTGGAACATATTCTTTCTGACTTCAGTGACCTTTTGAACATTTGACCTCATGAGCCATCACACTGAGTCAGATTTAAGCACAACTAAATTCTTGCTGTTTCTCACACAGCCACCAGATGGAGATATTGTACAACCTCCCCCCATCCAACCCCTCCTGCTGCAAGACAGAAGGTCAAATCAGCACACAGTCTGGCTATGCAGCACACACACACACACAGACACACACATACAGTCACACACTGCATCTGCGTCAGCATCTGAGCTTCTGCCAAGAGACGGCGGCACATGAAAAACAGGAGAGGAGCAAAAAAAAAGCAGGAAAAAAAGCAGAATTGTAGCCAAGCAGCCAAAACACCAGGTAGAGCTGCTGTAGAACTGTACACGCACCCACACATACACATGTATACACACACACACACACACACACACACGCACACACCCATCGTGTTCTCTTCAGGCAGATGCCAGGTATCAATGCTAGTTGAGAATAAAAACAACGGAAGCCTACTAGCCATGTCTATGTTTGATCATCTGTATTTACCGTCGGCCTGTTACACCGCAGACACACCCACACACACTACGCCAACGTCACTACACACCCTTTCTCTCTGCCTGTATCTATCTGTTTCTCCCTCTCGCTGCCTGCCTCTTTTTTCTCTCTTTCTCCCTCCCTTCCTATCCCAATGCAGCTCCTGTCTTCCTCTCTGTCTTTCTGTATGCTTCCCTCGTTCGCTTTGGACTCGCTGAACCCACAGCTGCACACCCGCCGCTCGTCTCCTCTGCAGACGCGTTTGGGTGGGGATGCTGGAGAATCAAGAGAATCTCATCCTATACTATCTACTGCGTTTAGCACTCATTACACCAAATGCTGATGCCGTATACCATAAATGCCTGGTGTAATGGTGTGATCACACATGTGATCTGCTGCTCAGCACGGCATCATCACGTATTCCGTGTTTATATCACGTCTGCTCTAGGCAGTATAACATTTATTAAGGTATAGGTAGGAATTATGTTGAATTCTTAACTCTGATTAGTCAGAAGGTGTAGATTTAAAAAAGAAAAAAAGCAGCTCTGATAGTAATGCTGGCTGTAATGTAAATCACAGGTTTATATTTATGTGCTCGTTCTAATGCATTTTCGTTTCCACAGTGACAACTTACACAGGGACTTATATAGGGGATACTCCACATAAATGGAAATTTAACACGTTTTCTGTTAGGTGTAGTTTATTTAGCATTTCTGGAGACACCAGTGTCAGCTTTTTGTAATAGAGGTAAAGCTGTAACTTATTTTTTTCTCGAGAGGTCTTCAACACGAACATGATTGGGCTTTGTGGTTTCTTAGTAACATGAAAAGATGCATTTGTTTCATCACATGAACTTCAAATGAGAGGCAAAAAAAAGAGGCTTATGAGCTATACATGGCTGTGTATAGCGGCTATAGCATAAATGATAACAAGAAATAACTTGTTTCACAGATGTTACATACCATTAAATGTAACAATAAACTATAAAAATGTTGTTCTTTATTAAAGGAAAGTCTGTAATCATTGACAGACTGCTGTGGTGTAATAGGAATAAAACACTTTCACAAAATATTTTGGCTACTGTTTTGCCTTGATTATCATATTTCAAGATGGCGGTGAGTAAGAAAGGAAACATGGAAGCCTGTGCTGTTTTAAGGGTCATGCCACCCCTATAACAGCATGCCCATCCATGTTTCCTTTCTTACTCACCACCATCTTGAAATATGATAATCAAGGCAAAACAGTGGGCAAAACATTTTGTGATGTTAACAGTAAGTTAACTTAAAGTTACCTGATTGAGAGCTTCTCTAGCCGGCAGGCTACTCTGTCTCTGAACATCCCCTCCTGCCTGCCGCACCCCAGATGTGGAGGATGATCTACCCAGCCGGCCAAGCTCTGTTAACACACACACACACTTCAGCTTCTTCTCAACAATGTCGTCAACAAATGCACAAACCTATTTTTTCGCCTCAGGATCAGTAGAACCATGTAATGTGTTTATAACCCTAGCAAGTAATGAGCAATAAAAACCTAACAGTCCCTCTGGTGGAATGTTCAGCATGTCTATTGTTTCCTGGTCTGCTTTCAAAAAGCTGTGGCAGGTCAATCCTTAAGGCCTAAGTCTACTTTCTGCATGCAATTGGACCAAAGACTGTATTGTCTGTATTAAAATTCACTTTTTTTTTTTTCAAACATAACTAAAGAACCATTCCATCAAACTCATTCTAGCACATATAATGGAAGCAACTGCTCACCATTTAAACATACAGATTTTCATTCAGTTATATTCGGTTCTCTGGATAGGGATAGTTAATACTTATGTAATAAAGTCAAATGACCTCCATTGCGGCAGGCAGGGAAGGTCTGGCACGGCAGGGGCAGTCCTGTGCGGGGCATTACCCTGAAGCCTGGCGGCCCATCCGCCCCCGCTAGACTCTCACTGTGCCCAATTCTTCCCGCTGCCCGCACAGGGATTCCAGAAACGCCTCCAGCCCGGCCACTACCCCCAGCGTCCTCTCTGTCTCTTCTTAGCAGAGCATCAGTACTGCCATTCCACACACGGCCTTCTTCTTCTACAGACCGAGAGGAAAGTATACATTACTTTGGTCAGCTTAAGGTGTTTTATATTAAAGCAAGGATTGTATGTTTAAGAATACAAAAAATGCAAGTGAATTGCAAACGTCACTCATCATTAATGGCAGAAGTGGATGTTGTACTAGCATACTCTCTAACCTACACATCTACACACTTTTTTTTAATTAATCCCCCTCCACACACATACACCCCACATTTTACATATTATCCTCATATGGGGAACCCAGGAATCACCAACTCAGGTGTTGGCTCTGGGAAAATCCTAAAGTGCGCTGTGTTGTGGCTACAGTCCTCCAGGATTATAGTTTGGCACCCCTGCTGTTAATGCTGACACAATTTCTCCTGTCTACTCTCTCCCTCTCCCTCACGCTGTCTGCAGTGGAGTTTTCATTCACCTGTTGTTATGCAATTTGTGAGTTTATGTACAAAAAGTCACTGCAAAGCACATATAAAAAAATATGCAAATTATGCAAAATTTCATGTATGGGGTGAAAAAGTTGGTTACTTTAAAAAGTTACTTTCTATCATTTTAATTACTCATGTTGCTCCTCTCCATAATATCAACATCAGCATTTTAAGGAAACCCATGGTCCATATATGATTTCTGGCATTTGGATGCTTTTGGATGAAAATATACTATCTAAATGCATCTATTTTCTATTTTCTCCCTTGACATTTCTCTCTCCCTATTTCCATTCTTCCCAGGCGTCTTTCTCTGACCCTTGCTTCCTTCGTCTTTCTCCCTCTCTATTCTCTCTCTACTACTCCACCCAGTCTCTTACTCTCTGTCTCTCTGCTGCCATGGCTGAAGGACAGCTTCCTGTGCATGGGCCAGTAGGCCTGATCATCAGTGAAGCCTAGACCACTCCCGCTGGCATCCCAGGGCAGGAACCCCGCCTTGGCATGTGGGACCTGGGTGCTCCCAGCCTTGGTACTACCCTCTGGCTGCAAGGAGGGCATCGGTGTGCCAGCACGTAGGCTGTCATAGGCTGGAGGCCGACGGAATCCTGCGGATGGGTATGTCCAGAGCAGGGGGCTGTCTGCAGGTGGGGGCTTATAGGCAGGGAGGTGTGTGTGAGGAGTGTGTGAGCGCTGAACTGAGCGAGATGGAGGCCTCTGTGATGCTGAGGATGTGGACAGTGTCCCTGATGATGTGGATGAAGACAGTGATGCTGGAGGAAGGCTAGTGGCTGTGGTGGCAGCTGTAGAGGCAGCCATGTCAACCTGGCTGGATGACTGTGTGACTGGCGTGTCTCTCTCTCTGTCTCGATCCCTCTCTCGGTCTCGGTCTCTCTCTCTTTCTCGATCCCTTTCCCTCTCGGCTTTGTCTGACTTCAGCAGAAAACTGACTGACTTGCCCTCTTTGGCCTGTGTTTGAGTTTGCGTTGATGACTGCGAAGTACCCTGTGAGGCCTTACTTGACTCTTTCTCAGGTTTGCGATAATGGTGGTAATGTGAGGGCCGGTGGTGTGGGTGGTGATGGTGATGATGGTGTGAGTATGGTGAGGAAGATTTTGAGGATGGAGGCAAAGGTGTTGAGTGGCTCCGGGCTCGTAGGCCTGGCGCTGGCCCTTCTTTCCTCTCCTTTTCCTTGTCTCCACCTGTTGCTTCCTTTGAAACAGAAGTGCCAATAGTGGGTGGCAGGCTGGCTGGTGATGGGCTGCTGGTGGAGCCCAGCTTGGCAGAGCCACTCTTTGGGGGTGGGAAAGCCAACAGAGGTGGCTTGTGCTGAAGCAAGTTGGGGAAAGGTGCTGGGATCTTACTGGAGCCAATCTCTGACTCTGATTTGGTGCCTGGTAAGAGGAAGGGGGTAGGGGCTCGAGGAGGGTGTGGTGAGGATGAGAGAGGCTGAGGTACAGGTGTGGAAGAGGCAGAGCAGGAAGATGAAGGTAAGGGGGAAGAGTGAGAGATGGAGACGGCAGATTTGGGCTTAGAGGATGGCAAAGGGCAGGAGGGCGAGGAGGACGAGGGCCGAGGGAGTGAAGAAGATGTGGAGGAAGAAGAGACAGAGGAGGATGTGTAGGATTTTGATGACTTGGCACGCTCATGTTTGGGTGGGAGGCGTCGCTGGTGAGCATCATCAGCCACTGGGTACTTCATCTCCTCATAGATAGCTTCCTCGCCTGGATCTGAGTCAGAGTCAGGTGTTGTGGCCGAGGGTGTTGGCACACCAGGTGTCTCTCGGGTGAACACTTGACCCACCATCTCGATGTATACAGGCTCATCGTCACCTGCGCTCTCAGCACTCTGGAATGGCAGGGGTGTGGCTGGGGGCGGAAGCCGAGGGGGTGGAGCATCAAAAGACAGTTGGGTGCTTGGGCTCCTTTTGGGCTTCTGGGGAGGTACCTTCCTGCCCAGTAATTCACCGGAGTCTGACTTCTTCATTGCTAGAGAGACAGAGAAAGGTGCGATTGGAAGGAGAAGCCAACAAAAAAACAACACTGTGAACTAGATATTGCATAATTTTTTTCTGTGCGATCCAAAGTAATTCTCTTAGCCACAAATGGACTCATTGTGTGAAGTATTTAAGTGGAAGAGAATCATACTTAGTGTTGGTTACTTTTATATATTACTTCATATATTATTTATTTGAGCAATTCATATGCTGTGCATTCAGCTATACTAATTCTAAAACTTTAAACATACCCTTTAATGTTCTAATAGCTATTTTTTTAGTTTGTTCATGTTTGCTGACTTAACCACTTCATTAACAGCCTGTCAAAGAATTACAGTGTGTAAAAGCCCAAATCTATCTACCTTTTCTTAAAAAATGGCAAACACTCCACTCTCTTTTAAAAAAAAAACCTTAAGAAATTCAATTTAAGAGGCTCCACAGTGCAGTTCACGAATAAAAGATGGTACTTTTTGGTTTTGTTGGCTTTTTCTTTGCTTTCAACTTAACTTGATAACTTTTATTGTCTCTCTGGATAGAGAAAGTAGTACCCTTTGTGATTAATTAATCAGAGGGTAGGAAGGGACCTTCTTGTCTTGGTTCTTGTCAGGCTCTTTCTTTGCTTATTTTTCTTTCTTTGTTTTGATCATGAAGATGTTTTAGGCATGTTTTGCCCAGAAGAGCCAAGGCCAGTTATGATATATGTTTAGACAACATGAATTGGTTTTCACCAGAACATGCAGATTTGATTTTAGCTTCTTGAATCTTTTGAATTCCTGCTAAGGAGTAGGTTGTTTTATGTGGAACAGGAAGTACTGGGGTGGAGCTTGTTGTCTTACTGGTTAAATGCAAACTTCACAGAATGATCATCCTGTCTACCCGCCATTTTAAAAAAAAAATGCAATTGCTAAAGCCAGTTTTATATCAGGCGCAACATGACTGGCATAGAAGAATGGTTCTATTGCTGTCATATGTATGCTTTTGGATGGCAAGTTGCTTGCAACAAATGGCAAAAATGGATTTGAAACTTGAAACTATGCAAGCAGCTGGGCTAAAAAGGTACGTTAATGTCAACATCATATTTCTGTTAACAAGCTAAATAAGGCTAAACAATAAAGAACAGCACAACTTCATGTTCACTGTGTTGCTGAACTTCTGCCTCATGCTCAACGTAAACATCAAGAATTTGCATCAGTTTTGCATGAAACAAAAACAAGGACTTGCCCAGGAACTAAGAACATTAAAAACCGCCCAGTCAACACACAGCCCTCATGCACTCACCATTCTTCTTCTCAGGGTGTTTGGGTGGGTGTTGGGGTGGTGGAGGTGGAGGGGCGTCTGGTGGTGCGTGTCCACCACGGACTGGGTGATCCTGCTGCGGCGTGGAGCTGAGGCGGGTGCTTGGGTGACGTTTGGGCTTAGCCGGGGGGCATCGTCCAGTGTGAGAGGGCATCTGAGCGTCCGAGTCAGGGTCGTCGCCATTTTCAAGGCCCTCTCCCTCACCAGTGCCCACAGCGTGGCATGACTGAGAGCGCGGCGCCATGGCGGCAGCGCAGGAATGCGGCGAGAGGTCCTGAGATGCGGGCATCGTCATGAAGCCCATGCGGAAATGACGGCGGAAAGATGCCAGGTCACGCACCTTCCCCACCGTCGCTGAGGAGGCATCTTTACAGCTGTAGAAAAAAATCACGATGCAATTGGCACAATGTTGCTACTGTGATTTGGTTATCACTGGCATCATTATGCATTATTATTCCTAATGGTGTTATTTTTGATGTGTGAGGAAGAGGGGAAAATATTTCTCTCACTAATGAACAGATTCTATAAAAGTCACCATCATTTACAGTATGATTTTGGTGTCATTTCTTTCCACACTCTGTCCCTCACTCCCCACTCTTGCACCTAAAAAGTACTTTAAATATATGACAGACAATTTCATTTTGGACTCCCTGTTCTCACACACACACACACACACACACACAAACACTTGGCTTGTGTAGTGTAATCTCCAGTTTACCGACAGCATGATAAGAACAAGCTGTGCACCCTATTCAGTAAGAAATACACTCCGGTCCCTGTTGTTCTTCTCCACCCAGTTTCCTCTCTTCATTTGCATCCATCCATTTCCTCCCTTTACCCACCTATCCACCATTCTCTTCTCTTATCCTCTCAGCCACTCATTCTTCTCTTTTTTGTTTATCTAACCACTCTCCTCCCTTATCCTTTCATCCACTTGTTTTTTTCTTTTCCTCTCATCCTTCCAGTCTTTCTTTGCTTTTCCTCTCATCCACCCTTTCTCCTCCCTTATCCTTCATCTTTCCAGTTTCTCTCTTTTCCTCTCATCTATAAGTTTCTCTCTCTTATTCTCTCATCCACTTGTTTTTCCCCTCTCATCCACTCATTTTTCCATCATCCACCCTTTTCCCCTCCCTTATCCTCTCATCCTTCTAGTTTTTCTTTTTCCCCCTCATCCACCAATGTTCCCCATCCTTCCTTCTTTCACTCCATTCCTTCCATTCCTCTTTTCCTCTCTGCATGTCCCCCTCTTCCCTCCATCTCTCCCTGCAGCAAACTCCTTTCCTCACAAACAGTGGCCCCATCTGTTACCACGGCAACTAGACTGCCGTTTGGTTGTTGTTTACCAATAATTTTTTCAAACATATAATTCCATGTACACATTGTCTGGCATGTACACACACACACATACACACACACACAGCCAAATGTTGCCTGTCTGGCTTGTTAGGTGTGGCACAGCAGCATATTGGCAAGGCGACATGCTTTCATCAATCGAACATGCAGACACACACACACACACACACACACACACACACCCAGGGGGCACAAGTGATAATGTTCCCTCACATTCTCATAAAGCATTTTTGCATTTTTTTCAACGGGTGTGTCACTTTTTTTTTAAATTTATTATTTTCTTTCCTTTTCTGCTTCAGCCCTCCATTTTGAGAAGCATGTATCTATATTCAGAAAACACCCATTCTTTTTCTGTCTTCATTCACAATTTCATCCTCCCTTTCCCTTTCTCTTTCTCTCTCTCTCTCTCTCTCTCTGACTCTAGTGAATATCGGGTGCATGAGGCCCAGATGGGCACAATCTTCACATACTGACACTACTACGTGTGTGTGTGTGTGTGTGTGTGTGTATTGCTTTACTCACACACTCTGTTGTTAGGCAGAGGGCAGAGAGGCTGCAGCACATGTCACATGGACACATACACACACACACACATACACACACACACACAGTGGGACCTGTCAATACACAGACAACATAGACGGCCCCGCTTCAGGTGACTGCACGATGGTACACAAACAGTACCAGTACCGGAAACACTCTACTCAGTCATATATAGAAACACACACATATTTACAGACGTCCCCAAATGAGGGGCACAAAACCGCTGTATGCTCTCTTTTTGTGTGTGATATTTCTTACAAGCTGCTCCTGAAACAAAACCAGTAAGCAACACATCATTGTGTAAATTCGTGTTTCTTCCTGCACTTTAAATGTGAAATTCTCCACTTGGCACCTGATAGTAGCGCTTGTATGTGTGTGTGTGTGTTTGTGTATGTGTGTGTGTGTGTGTTTTATCTGTGATCTGCACTGGGTCAGACTGACTTCCCACAACAGTTAATGCTTTTCCACCAACATACTGCCTTATTTTTGAGCATGCTGAGCTTTTCTGTAGCTCAAAAGCCAGTTCTCAGCTGGCAAAATGAGTTTCATTTCATTTCAGGCAACACGAAGCTGATAAAACATGGGGACTGTGCTTAGAAAGAGAAAAGAGAATATGAGGGGGTGACTCAAGAAACTCAGGTTATTTACTTTACTGACATTAAATGAAGTTGTGAACAATGTGGAATGTTTGATGATCATTGTTTTAAAGTGAGCAGAATTGAGATGAATGAGTTAACGGTCTATTAGAATTACATAAATGCAGTATTAAAGAGAAGAAGAGAACAAATGTTGTAGAGATGGATGGGTGGATGGATGTTGGAGGGGGGGGACATAGGAATGGATAGATGGATGGATTGATGGATGGATGGATGGATGGATGAATGGATGGGGAGAAAATTGGGATGGATTGATGGATGGAGGGGAGATAAGAGTGAAGGATGGAAGAATTGATGGATGGACAGATAGATAGATTTACTGATTAACAGATGAATCAACTGATGGGTCAATTAATCAATCAATCAAACAATTAATGGGTAGATGCATGAATGGATGGAAGATACATAGATGAATGGATGGGAGGATTAATGGATGGATTAATGGAAAGGAAGAAGGATAAATAGTTGATGGGTAAATGAATGGATGAATGGATGGATGAATAGATGGACAGTTGGAGGGATGGATTAGAAATAAGAGTGATGAGTGGATGGATTGATGAATGAACTGATAGATTGATCAATCAATGGGTGGATACATGAATGGAGGGAAGAGAGATGGAGGGATGAATACATGAATGGAGGGAAGATGGATGGATGGATGGTTGAATAGACTAAAGGATATTGTTTAAATTAGGACAGAATGACTGGAGGATAAGTGAGAGGCAGATAGAGAGATAGATGCATAGATGGCTGGACGGATGTACAACGATACGGATGGATGAATGGGCGAAATGGTGCTGTTTAAATTCAGCAGCCGGACGGAGGAGGATGGAATGACTGAGTGGAGAAGGAGTGGGAGGCTGAGAGAACGAGTGAACAGCCTGTTTCCTGTAGTGTGTTTGTGTGTGTGAGTGTATACTAGAGAGAGGAAAAGGTAGTGTGTGTTTGTATAAAGGGTTACCAGGCCTATGAATTTAAGTGTGTGTATGCGTGTGTGTGTGTGTGTGTGGTGTAATTGTGGAATGGGTAAGACAGAGAGTATGTGTGAGAAGATGCTGTGCTCCCAAGCATGCATCAAAGAGCTCATTTAGGAGTTTACTTTGTGTGTCGAGCATGTGTGTGTGTATGTGTGTGTGTGTGTGTAGTTTAACCAGAGGCAGCTAAAAGCGGGCCTGTTTTTTTGAGGTCAGGATGGGATGTGAGCTCTCTATGTGTCATGAATCCAGAACATCTCCCACACACGGCTCTTACACACACACGCACACACACGCAGTCAAACAGTGTAGAAGTCACCAGCAGAATTAAAACAAACTATCACTTAATGCTGATTCATCTATAAGCATTAGCTTAACCAGATTTACGAGGTCTGTGTGTGTCTGTGTGAAATCATACAACACTAACAAATAGTCAACAGTCAAAATAGCTAGAGTTACAAATCCACACATGACTACACTACTTTTGACTAGCCTACAGCTAACTCGCTAATTCAGGGTACCAGCAGTGGAACAAAACACACTTTTCCAGCAGCAAAATCTGAAAACTCCCTGAATTATACCATCTGCACAAAGACACATGGACAGCTAACCCCTTAGCCTTTTTGCCTGAAAATAAAGAGCAGATTGCATTAATGAATGTATGAATATATAGATTTGGAGGGACAATGTATAGTTGAAGAGACAAGGGTAACAATGGAAAGAACTTTGAAGCAGGTCTTTATGCTAATTAGGCTATTACAATACTAGACTAGCTAACTAGCTAAGTAACTGATCAATGTGGACTATTTCCTGCATAGAAATATTAGACACCTATCATAATAAAGATTAATTTGTGAACTTAACTTGTGAAGTGGATTTTAAATCAATTCATGAGCAATTTAATAACATTTGAGGGGAAAAAAAAACAACTTGCTAGCAAAGCTAACCAGGATTTTTCCATTGCTAACAAAAGTATTTAAATCCCTCTGTCATGTGACCTCACCATTAACCCTAAATATTTGTTTTACAAATCGACTACTGCTAATAAACTTTTCCTGTCTGAATCATGCTCAGGGTAAATATGACAGACCACATACTCCTTTGTGAAGAACTAGTTGACTGTTCTTATTGAAAATCTAGTTTATGGCTAGTTGCTTTGGGTCAATACTCATGTAAGACACTGTAACACTTGTGCTTGGAACACTTGCGTGTAAGAGACTGTGTGTGTGTGTGTGAACACAAGCATTTTGTGTGCGTACGTGAGTGTATTTGTGATCTACTGGGACACCAGAGGGCCAGATTGTCCCTGGAATATAGGCCATACTCCTACACTTTCTTTTCTCACTATCTGTCCTGAGTAGAAGGAGGATACAATTCAGAGGCTTCGTATGAAATATGAAAGACGATCTCTCTTTCTAAGCCACTTCTTCTACCTTCAGTTCTACATTTTTATTTCTCTCTGGATTTAGATGGATTTGCACTTTTCACCTCTTCTTGCCCTCCTGATCTCGGTGTCTCCAGTCCAGTCGACTCTTGCGGTACAGCAGGTTCATGTCGCCACGGAGAGGTGCCTCCTGACAGCCAATCACAGCGCAGTGCAACCGCTGACCCCGCCTTTCTATGTCACGCAGGAAATGCTCCACCGCCACATCCTGGGCAGAGCCAGAGTTCATGGTATAGAAGGCCAATGAGAGGCAGGAGAGGGGGGGGTTACGTGCCAGTTGCCCCACCTCAGTTACCTGTTAAAGAGACAAAGGATATTAAAGAAATAGATTAGTATCCGAAGATACTAATATTGCTTGTTTAGCTTCGCATTCGAGCTACGAGGGCAGTTTTGCTAAAAAAATAAAATAAAATAAGAAGTAAAGGAAGCATTTTGGCAGCCAACTGCTTGAGCACTGTTAAATTCTTGATTCTGATTGGTCAGAGGACAGCAGGACTGACAGTTTATATTAATGCTATCATTCTAATATGTACAACAGACATGTCTTCGCTTAAATATGAAAGTATGCAAAAACTCCACATACAGTGGTAGCAGATCAGAGGCTTCTGAAAAAAAAAATTGCATTGATTAACGTAAGTATTATGCAGTCAGAGATCCACAGTTCTAAGGATGATAAAATGATGATTAGTGCCTTTGCATAACCATTATTCTCACAGGAAGTAAACACATCATGTGATTAGTCAGTCGTTATATACCGTGATCCGGAGTCCAATTTGAATGCGTGCATGGATCAGAATCAGAGCTGGTTCATTAGCCAAATTTTCACATGTGAGAAATTTGCTATGGTGAGTGGGATAAAGATCAGTAGCACTACCAAGTATTAAAAAAAAGATCTATACAAAGTATTTGCACTCTTTAACCACAGGTAATAAATTGCTTGGAGTCAGAGCAAGAACAAATTAACAACCGTCAGTCAATCTGAATTCTCTGTAGAGCTTGGAAATCGATATGATTAGTAAGAGACACTGCATAAGGAAAAACAGTCCTTTGTCTTGTGGGCTTGCATCCTAATCATCTTGAGGCATTTCCCAAAAGGGAAAGCTTGGAAGATGTGTAAGAAAGGTCAGCAGTCATCGTGCTGAAATATTACACAATGTAATTTCTAACTTTTTCCTGAGCATTGAGGACACGTAGGTAGCATCACTGAATGAAGCCAATGTGTGAGTCACCAAACGTTCTCCAGCGAGGTGCTGAACAGTAGGGCCTCATTCACCCACGCATAAGCCAAACAGCTTTAAGCACCAACAGTAACCTTAAACTTGGTAAGGGACCAAAACCGACACAACAGCGAGCGCACCAGTATATGCCAAACTGTACCATATGCATGAAATTCAGAGTCATTCTGTTTCTCATAGCAGTGTATATAACTCAAACTGGCTCCGATAGCACAGCATACTCGCCGTTATCTAAACAACACTTAGAAGCTCAAACTGATCTGATTTTATGCTACATAAAAATATCGTTCTAAAATATCTAGCTTAATAAAGAATCTACAATATAGTGGCTAATACTACAGTGTCTCAAATAATGTCAGTTTGGCTACTTCTAATCCTTTTTACAAGGAAGAAGATGAAGATGCAGCTTTTTTTGTGCAGACTGTCTTAAACATTGAATCCACAGCTGGATCTGAGATCACAGACATCGCTGTTCCAGCACCAGACATCCATAATTATTGCTCTGCATCGCCATCTTCATCATTAACACATCATATTTCAAGAATCACGACTCTATATTGACATCACATTCTAGTAGTAGTTCTGACCACTAGATTACAACCTTAAATGTTAAGGTACCCATTTAAACCATGGATCCTGACTAACGCTATTGCTCTATATCCCCATTTCCATCATTACTGCTCTACATTTCTATCAGTATTGCTCTATATCGGCATCTTCCTCAATTCTGCTCTATATCTCCATCACTATCCCCATCTCCATCATTACTGCTCTAGATCTCCATCACTATTGCTCTACATCTACATCACTATTGCACTATATCCTTATCTCCATCATTATCGCTCTACATCTCCATATCTCTGTCATCATCTCCATCACTGTTCTATATCTCCATAATTGCCTTATGTCTCCATCTCCATCTCTATAAGAGAGATGCTAATGTTTACCTTCTATCTCTGCCCTTACTCTCTTACTCACTTACTCCCTGCCTGATTCCCTTTCTTTCTCTCTCTCTATCTCTCTCTTTAAAAGAAGAATATCTGAGCAAGCAGGGTTGGCTGTAGGGTTCCCGGGCTGCCCTTGCTGTGCCTGTCTGAATCTGTAGTTCCTAATGCAGCCTGTCACTTAGAGCTCACACAGAGAGAGGGTGAGAGAGAGAGACAGAGAGAGAGAGAGAGAGAAAGCCTTGTTGTGAGGCAGATATGCTACAGAGTGCGAAGAGTTTGAGCACTAACTAGTGAAAGCAAGAGCTCTGATTGGCTGAGAAGGACACTGCTGTCAGCTGCTGTGCTATTCTGGAAGGAGGGGGTGTTGTAAGACCAGAGAGTTGCTGATTGTGTGTGAAAATGTGTGCATATATAAACTCTGGAGCAGATATGTATAGCCTCCTTTGTTTTTATCCCACCACTAAAGCAGAAAGAGAAAAAAAAAATATTATACATATTTACTCATGAAAATGGCTTCTGCAAGTCAAGATAGTGAAAAGTGGGTCAGATCAGAGTTGCCACCAGGACAGAAAGCAATACTACACAATTACTGTACCAAATACACAAATCTGTACCAAATACAAAGGCTGGGCTATTATACCAGATATAAAGATCTAATATTTGTACCAAAGACCTGGTACTATACCCTATATGCAAATCTGGTATTGAACCAAACATGCAAATTATATAAAAAAATTCTGATATGCTCACTTTACTTTTTAGGATGATAGAGTATATCACATTTACTGGAACCTTTAAATACACTACCTTGCATAGCTTTGTCTAACAATGAGTTTTATGCTATATAGGGACGTAACCAAATACAAAAGTACACTATACATTATACATTATATAAAAATATTTTTAGAAAGCAAAAAATTTGGTTCATATGGAATCTGGTTGAGACTAGTGCATTGGGACAGGGATCCTGTAGGATGCAGGAAAAAAAAGTTGCACAAGCAGGAGGTTTTTTAACTTTCATTCAGGTGTGTGTGAGCAGTCAGAGATTAAGACTGCAGCACTGAAAAACACACTGCACATTAACATGAATGTGATGCCTTTCCAGCTTTCATTCATTCATCCTTAGTAACTGCCTGGTCAGGATTGTAGTGTTTTAAATTAAGCTACTAGTTTGTTAGAGAAACAGAACCAACTAAAGATCTTAGAGATCTTGAGCACCCTTCCATCATTGTCCAGCTAAACAAGCTCTAACATGTCCTGATGCTATACCTGATCCATGATGCTGAGGCTGCCTTCTATATAACAATTTCTCTTTTATACCAAAGCTGAATACTATCTCAGTCTGATATAATACATGTAGTATCAAAATCATGGAGATCTACTACTCCACCAAACATGGAGATGCAATGCTCTCCAAAACATGGAGATCTACCACTCTCCCATACATCGAGATCCACTATTCTACTAGATATAACTACTACTCCACCAGACATGGAGATCCACTATCCTACCAAACATAGAGATCTACTATTCTAACAAACATGGAGATCCACTACTCTACCAAACATGGAGATCTACTCCAGTGCTTTCCAAGATCTATCACTCTCCCGTACACAGAGATCCACTATTCTACTAGGCATAGAGATCCACTACTCTACCAGACATGGAGATCTACTCTGCCAAACATGAGATCCACTGCTCTACCAAACATAGAGATCCATTATTCTACCAAACATGAAGATCTACTCCACTATTACTGTACCAAGGACAGCAACTCAACAGGACTAGGCAGGGAATAAGTATTGAGGTCCTTGCAACTCACTTGTGTTTTTTGATGGTTATATACATACATATATATATATATATATATATATATATATATATATATATATATATATATATATATATATATAAAACCTGAGTCAGTCAGTACAAATATGTTACCATGCTAAACAAACTGAATTGTCCATCATAATTGCTAGAAGCTCTTTGCTGTGCAGTTCTGTATTGTAATGTAAATGACAGTAGAGTTGACTTGTAATGTACATTGATTAGCCTGATGTATATACAAATCATTTGATTGTTTGTTGATGTTTCCTGAAGACTACTACTCTCTGTAGCCATTCACATCCTCTCTGCACCTTTCTCAGTACATCAGTGCTGCATTCAGCCACACTGTATTCATCTACTATTCTTCCTTAGAGCAGACAACTCGGCAATTACAGTTACGCGGAGTGCAATTATAGAGACAGGGCAGACACCAACACACACCCTCAAACACACACAATACTCACAATTCTGTGTATGGTTAGGGGAGTGAATGGTGGAGAATAAATCTGTACACACAAATACACACCCACACACACTTCATATATGCAGATGTATGCATTGCCCCCTCTCACATTTAATCAAAACACATCCCTGGGCCTTTCACACATCATAGATAGTCCCGTGAAAGATTCATGCATACATGCGAATGCACAAAATATGAGAGGAAGTGAGAGGTCAGAGGTCAGTTAGATACAGCTCATTAGCAGTTAGATCATAATGTACATATGAAATATCTCTGGACCTTTTTTGGCTGAAATTCATGTTTAGGACAATATAAATGCTCAAATATTTTATGCAATGCCATTTGAGTGCTTTATTACAAATTATACCAGCTAAATAGTACTCATTCCTTCATTCATTCAGGTAGTCAGGATCGCAGTGGATCCAGAGCCTGGGAAACTAGGTGCGAGTTAGGAATATCATGCACACACACATGTACACCTGGAGCAATTTAGAGTCACCAATCCACGTAGAGGCATGGTTTTTGGAGATGGGAGGAAGCCAGAGAACCTCGAATCGAATAGCGGAGCCTGGAGCTGTGCAGCTACAACACTATCTGCTGTGAAACCATGCCACCTCTGCCATCCCTACCAGTAAGGGTTCCAAGTAGAGCCATTTAAATGGTAAGAGCCTTTAATTATCCATTATTACATGGTACAAACTTCAAATTATTGGTAATTATTTTCTTCTTAATATCTAATATCTGTCAGGGTATTACAATTGAGTTAAATTGTCTTGGTATTTGGTACATTATTAGAAAAAAAGCGGTTCTTCTTTAAGGGTTCATAGTATAACGAATGGTTTCTAGACTAGCAATAAGGTTCTACTTGGAACCCTCCTGATAAGACGCTCTTATAGGGTTCTACAGAATTTTCTGAGAACCTTTATACATGGGTTCATGGCAGGGAACATGAGAGTTCCCTGCCATCAGAGTATAATTATAGTAAATGCACTATTTTAGTTAAATCTCTGTTTTTTCCCCTGAATACTAGTACATTATATCAAATGTACCATGGTACATGAAACAGGAAGAAGAGGTTGTAATAGTAAAAATACAGCACAGTGGATGAGTTTAGTCTATATATTGTAGTAAATGATAGTACATATATTGTAACTCACAGTTAATACTTGTGTACTTGGTCTACTTCTTTGACTACTACTTTGAAACTTTCTTTGCATGGCTAATTCTTCTCATGATGTTCAGCTGATAGGTTATGGTATCTACTACATTGCATGTGGATCATGTGGAAGATGCTAAACCTTCCATCTCTTAAGGAATAATCAATAAGGTGGAAGGAGTAGAAGTAGAAGATGTGACTCCATCTTTGCATGAGATGCAAATCAGTGTGTGACTACGAGAAGATGGTGAAATGTCATATTGTCCCACGCAATAACAAACGTCTGACCTTGTTCCCTACATTTCACCTTAACACATGCTCAAGCCTTCCATTGAGCTCATTCAAGGCGAATGCATTAGATGATATCACCGCAGATGTTGGGTAGTGGCGGTTCTGATTAGCACTTTCAGTTTACTGAAATGTTCTCCTCGTTTGTCCTGCTCCTTCATTATTATTATTAGGTTCTCCTGTGGTGTTTTATAGGATGGCCAAGAATGAAGATAGTGGAACCCAAGTTTGCAGAGATGGCAAATTAACTGCGACTACAGTTCTAAAATTTAGAACCCTTAACAGTTGTTTGTACAATGTTCATAAGAAGAACCATACCACAGAGTGTTTCCTTATCAGTAAGAAAGAACCATTTTTGGAAGCTAAGCACATGTAAATATCTAACTAAACCCCACAAGAACCACTGAAGAACTTGGTACTCTTGGTTCTTTGATGATTCATAGGATAATTAATGGTTCATAGAGCCTCAAAAAAGAAATTGCTTTATGATAGTGAAGCACTAAGGGTTCTCCAGAGGGACAACTTAAGAAGAACACTTAAGACTTCTACATTTTGTGAAAAAATGCATTTTTTATGTGTTTTAGATACTTTTTTTTTTTTAAGTACTTTTGCTTTGTTGTTTTTTTTTAGGTTATTATGTTGATGTCCTTGTTTATACTGTATGGTGAAGCCACAGACAAATTTCCACTTTGTGGACAATAAAAGCAACTAACTAATTAACAAAGTAAAGGCAAGAGATCTGAAATTTTTTTTTTTTTTACGACCTCAGAGGTATGACTTGCACGAAGGTCATTTCAGTAATCCGAATGAAAATTAAACATATCAGGGTCTGAACTTTCTCTGCATATCTATTAACATATTATTTGAATGGAAGTCGGCTGAGTGGTTATGTGCACCCCAAACAAACGGGCACCATTTTACACACATAAACACAGACTGGCCATTTCCTCATTATGGCCTTTTAATGATGTCTGAACTGTTCATTTTGGGAAGTTGGGGGATTTGGAATGGGGATTTCTGACTCTTCCTAAAAGCCACCAGCTGTGCATGTGTGTGTGTGTGTGAGAGAGAGAGAGAGAGATATCCCCTAGTCAGGTGCTTTCATACTGCACCTGGCTGTTGTCGTGACGACTGGTCTACTGTCAGTCTGGAGTGGGAAAACAGTATAGCGCAGTGTGACAGCATGCAGAGAGAGAGAGAGAGAGAGAGAAAGTTAAAGAGTGAGAGAGGGAGGAGGTTGGGAGAGAGGAGAAGAGAAAAAAGACAACGGGAAAAAGAGAGAAAGGTCTAGATAGATGTAGAGAGGGGTATAAAGAAGGCAAGAGAAAAAAGTGGATAGAGAGAGAGAGAGAAACAGAGTCGGAAAAAGAGAGAGATGGAGAAAGAATTGAGAGAGAGTGAGAGAGAGGTATATAGAGAGAAAAACAACAACGGAGAGAGAGTTATGTAGAGAGAGTAAGAGAGAGACAGGAAAAGGGAAACAGATAGACAGAGAGGTAGAGTGAGGGAGAAAGAGAGAGATACAGAGGACAGAGAGAGAAAAAGAGAGCTGGAGAGAGTGAGAGAGAGAGAGAGAGAAGAGGGGAATCCATGATGAGTGAGGAGGAGAAATCCGTGTTAAGAGATACGCACTGAGAAGGCGGGAATGACAGAGGTACGAAGGAGACGTGATAACAAGAGGCAGAGAGAAAAAAAAGAAACAAGGATTGAGATAGAGAGCGAGACAGTGAAAGAGAGAGAGACACAGCGAGAGAAAGGGAGAAAGAGAGGGAGGGAGGGGTGTGTGTAGGAATGGCGGTGCGATGTGAAAACGAGTCTCTCACCCCAGCCACCGTGTGTGGTCTCCTAGCAACACTGTCTGCCTCCCGCTTCCCTCTCCATCTCTCTCTCTCTCTCTCTCTCTCTCTCTCTCATTTGCCAAGCTGCACATCTGAACTGAAGGTTTTCAGTCACCGACTGTGTGTGTGTGTGTATGTCTAAACACTTTTCTTCATACTTTAGCCCACTCACTGACACTCAACAGACGTCAGTGCTGACTTTAAAACACACATACACACACACACACACACATTCATATACATAAGCCCACACAAGCTTCATTATCATGCAATAGACAAAAGCAAATAATGACCACACACACTCAATGCAAGTTTTCTTTTTCCTGTGAGTGCACTCAGCAAAGTGCACTGCTGCATTATCATATTCTCATGCACACACGCACACACACACATTTATGCTTATAGACGAACAAATGCTGGAGGTATAATTACTTTTTTGTGTGTGGGCGTGTATTTATTGTTTTGTAGGGACCAAATGTCCTCATGACGATAGGAATTATATGATGATTTGGACTTCGTGGGGACCTTCCGCTTGTCCTCATGAAGCAAAGCGCACCTTTTATTTAGAAAATGAAATGAGACAAAGGATTTAATTTAAGGTTCTGAGGTTCAAATTAAGGTGACAGTAATATAAATGTGTGTGTGTCTGTGTGTGTGCATGTGTGTTCAATATGCTGAAGCACTGCAGTTGTAAAAGTGTGTGACAGAACTGTGATAACTGCGTCACATTTGCTATAAATAATTTTGAACATTAGCATACTTGCATGCATTTACCTTCATTTCAAGTGATGATTTAAAGATTTAGAGAACTAAAAGCGGTGAACACTCTCGGCTGCACTCACTAGAGGGTTTTTCGGGTAAACCTACCCATAAGTGTGTGTTGGCCTGGGAAAACCTTTCACATGGTCAAAACCTGTCGTTTATTTTACAGCTGGAACTACTGTCATGCGGTTATACAAAAATGATCTACACCTTCTGACCAATCAGAATCGGAGAATCTGAGAATTCACCCGTGCTGTGGTTTAAAGGATTATACGTTTACTATGAGAAATGAGTTCTTACTTTGATTACCAGCATAATTACTCTCTGTCTGGCATTTGTGTGAGCCTCATTGTCATTTTTTCACTCAACTGATCTCCGTTCGCGTTAAAATTGGTGGGGAAATTAATCACTCATTCACTCGCTCACTCCTGTTCTGTACAGTGTAAGCACTCTTCTCTGTTTTTTTTTTTCTATAATAATGATGGCACGGGAGCATCGTGGACGTTTTGACTGACAGTATCTAATTACGAACGGAATTAATTAGGATTATAACCATTTCACCATGGAATATCTAACAACATGATCAAATCGTGAGGAAATCTCGCTTAGCTAGCGAAGTTGTAGACGTTTTTATGCTGACTGATACCAAATCAGAGTTAGAAGGTAGACTAAATAAAAAATATTTCCACATTGTTTTGGTGTTTTCTTAAAATAGACAGTTCAAAGTACTCTAAACGGGCAAAAGATTGTGGACACCTAACCATAACACTTATATGTGCTTTTTGAACATCCCATTCCCAATATAGTCTCTCTTCAGCTGTTATAATAAGCTCCACTCTTCTGGGAAGGCTTTCCACTAGATTTTGGAGCGTGTGAGGATTTGTGTTCATTCAGCCACACGAGCATTAGTGAGGTCAGGCGCTGATGTCAGGCGAGGAGGCCTGGGGTGCAAGTCGGCGTTCCAGTTCATCCTAAAGGTGCTCAGTGGGGTTGAAGTCAGAGCTCTGTGTAGGACACTCGAGTTCTTCTACTCCAGCCTTCTCAAACCATGTCTTCATGGATCTCTCTTAGTGCACAGGGGCATTGTCATGCTGGAACAGGTTTAATTCCAGCGAAGGGAAATTGTAATGCTACAGTGACATTCTATATAATTGTGTACTTCCAACCTTGTGGCAACAGTTTGGGGAAGAACCACATATTGGTATGATGGTCAAGCGTCCACATATTTTTGGCCGTATAGTGTATATTATTATTATTTTTTTAAAAATACGTTTTGGCTGTTTTCCAGAATTCAGCCACAGTGACATGTGGTGGGTTTTCCCAGCCCACCACACATATAGGTCACTTTGTAGGTGTACAATTACTGACTGTAGCCTGACCCTTTCCATTTATGGATGGGGTGGGGGTGGGGGTGGGGGTAGGGGGGGCTAAAATTGTCCATTGCAATAGATGAGCTGTAGTCAGTAATTTTACACGTACAAAGTGACCTATATGATAAAAGTGGCCAACGATTTTGGATTATGAATTCTGGATTTCATTTTTTAAAAAATCTTTAGTCCTTTTTGTTTAAATAAACCCTACACTTGCGTCAAGCTGCTTATTCTGGATCCTGGCATGACAGCTGCACTGTAATGAAGAATGAAGCACTGCATGCGTGCACACACACACACACACACACACACACATCTCTCCTTGGCCTCGTAACATACCAGTACATGCGTTGTCTCCCTGAGGTACGGATGTATGCGTAAGGCTGCAGCATTGCTCAGGGAACATGTGTGTGAGTGTGTGAGCCTGATAGTGATGTATGAGTGTGTATAGGAAGGAGGGGGTTACTGCAGATCTTGGCCTCCTCCTCAGCCATGCTAATAGAAAGCTACGGACTGTGGCCACAGGAAAAAAAAGAGAATGATACAGAGGAAGCGAGGGAGAAAATGAAAAAATACAGAAAGAGGAAGAGTGGATGTGTGTAGGTGTGTGTGGGTGTCTGCAACGTGTTTGTGTTACTCACTGACGGTGAACGGAAGCATCTACTGCTTTAAAAGTATCACGCTGTAAAATATAAAATAGAGATAAAGACCGACTGAAAAACGTCAGAGAAAGAACAAGCGACACAGACAATCCAGGCAGAGGGGACCACGTTAAAGCTCCCGCAACAAATCGGGACAGATGTGTGTGTGTCAGTGTGTGAATGAATGGCAAGATTTCCAGTGTCAGATCACATGACATTGATACACTGATGTTTATATCACGATTTAACAATTTCCTTTACTTTAAGGGTAAATTCATCGTTCTAAAGATGTAAAATATGACACTTTTCATCCTGTGCACTGAATCATATCATACTGTAAAATAGACAGGGGCGGTTCGAGATGATGCCACTTGTCTGCCTGTATATGTGAAAGTGCCCTTATACAAGTACAAGCGTGGATTTGCCTCGGTTGGACCCAGCCGTCTGTGCCTCTGTTTTGACCCTAGCCATGGATTTGGACCATTATTCTCAGCTAGGTCCTAATAAAGAGACTCAGCACTGGCCGGCTGCATTATGGCTCCTGTGTGTTACATGTAATGGCCACTGAGGACACTGACGTAGCTGAAATGTTTCGTCTGTTTGGCTCTTTCAAATTCACTAGCACCGAGAACCTCACTATTACCCATTAATATGAAGGAAACTTCCAGTTTTACTTCATTAAAAAAAGCTGATGGTAAAAATTCTATTAGCAGTACAGATATGGCCACTAGAGATACGGTCACTTTAGACCCCTTTAGCAACTTAATTAAAAAAGAGCCTAGTGACAAATCTAGAGACTTTTTGAACAGACATTAGCGACTGTCCTGCACTCATGTGTATTCGCTTCGTGTGCATTTCCCAACTGCTCACTACCACTGCTTCGTTTTTTCTGAGATCCTGATAGAAATTATAGAATTTTGTAAATATACAAATAGTTCGTTTGTGGCAACGTGATCAAAGATGGCTTCTTTATATAAGAAATACGTCATATTCTATTATATCCTGATAAAATTCTATTCTATTCTATTCTGATAAAACTCTATTCTATTCTATCCTGATAAAATTCTATTCTATTCTATTCTGATAAAACTCTATTCTATTCTATCCTGATAAAACTCTATTCTATCCTGATAAAATGATTCTATTCTATTCTGATAAAACTCTATTCTATTCTATCCTGATAAAACTCTATTCTATTCTATCCTGATAAAATTCTATTCTATTCTGATAAAACTATTCTATTCTATCCTGATAAAATTCTATTCTATTCTATTCTGATAAAACTATTCTATTCTATTCTGATAAAACTCTATTCTATTCTATCCTGATAAAACTCTATTCTATTCTATCCTGATAAAATTCTATTCTATTCTGATAAAACTATTCTATTCTATCCTGATAAAATTCTATTCTATTCTATTCTGATAAAACTATTCTATTCTATCCTGATAAAATTCTATTCTATTCTATTCTGAAAAAAGTTCTATGCTATTTTATGCTTATAAAGTTATATTCTATCCTATTCCATTCTGATAAAGTGCTATTCTATTCTATTCTGTTCTATTCTGATAAAAAAAACCCTATTCTATTCTTTTCTGTGCTTATAAAGCTACATTTTATTCTATTCTATTCTGACAAAACTATTATTTTCTATTCTTATAAAGCTATATTCTATTCTACCCTATTCTGATAAAATTCTATTTTACTCTACTTGATTTTATTATGTTAACTCCATTCTAATATATGATATTCTATTGTGATGAAACTCCATTCTGTTACGTTCTGATAAAACTCTGTCTGTCCTAATCTATTCTATTCTAATCTATTCTATTCTATTCTATTATGATAACATGCTACTCTATTCTATTCTATTTTAATTGTCTTCAGAACGTTTTCCTTTTTCATGTAACACATTTTGATATTCAAATGATCATGGCAATTGAGTGAATATGCAAATTAGTCTATGATGAAAAAAAAATGGAGAATTCTAGCAACATTCTAGCAACGAGTGTGCTTTGGTTACTTTCCACTATAAAGAGTTGGCAACATTGTTCAGGACGGTTAATTACAGTACGGCTCACGTGCCAGTGGAAATCATGACAAAATGTGAGATCGCAGACCGTGGTCCGTGTTACCGTGCCCTGCCATACCATATTGTCCAGTGGCAAGGCGCTAATATATACACACTATGGGTCCAGTTACACCACACTTCACTAATTAGTAGCAGTGTGGTGTGTGTGTGTGGGAGGGTGTGTGTGCTTGGAATAGGGCTACTGCATAAATACTGCAGCACACACACGCACACACACACACAGGCACACTGTATATACTGTACATACTGTATATACTGTATATATAGGATACTGCAGCACACTGCCAGGTAGAGATGAGCTTTGACCTCAAACCCACTTCTCTCAGGTACAGTAACAATGGCTGTAGCTTCACCGTGGATTATCCACTGTGTGTCTGATTCTGCAAGCTGACAGAATATAGAGCCCTCCACCTGTCCTCCATCCTTCTCTCCCTCTCTCCTTCTCCTCCTTTCAGTGTCTCTCTCCCTGTCTCTGCATGCACAGATGCACAGAAGCACTCATTGACCTTTCTTTTCCTTTCACACCCCCCTCCTCTCTTCCCACTCTGTCCTTGGCCATTATTCACAGGACTCAGCAGTAAGCAAGACGACTCGCTGCATGCCATGCACACGCAGCAACACGCATTAAGAACTGTACACACGTGCGCACCCACACACACACACATGCATGCACATGCACTCAACACATGTACACATGATGAACTATGGAAACACAAAAACTGAGAAATACACATGCATACACACATGCACATCCATATGGTCATGCATACAGACAAGTTTATGCACACACACACACACTCATGTGCATGCACAAGATATACACTCGCAAAAAGCAAAGATGCAAGATCAGTAAATTGTATTTAATTGTGTGATCTTCATTCAGAATATTTGATTTGGGAGCGTTAGCTTGTGTCAGTGTGTACAATCACCCAACAGTTCCATGTTCGCTGTTTTTGTATTCTGATCAATGTGTGTGCAAAGTGAGTGTGTGTGTATACTTGAATGCACTACACCCAATGGGCAGCCTTGTCTTAACACACAGCTGCAAATTTTCCTCAGATGGGGCATCCGCACCCTGACGGCATCCCCTTTTGATTAAGCATGCATTAGAGAGAGAGTGAGAGAGCGAGAGAGAGAGAGAGAGAGAGACAGACTATGTGACTAAGAATCACCACACACAAACACTTCTAAACACTCACGAAGACACACTCTGAAGTAATACACTTTTCCAATGGATTCCAAGAATGGACGATGGTATTGATGGTTTGATTATTACTTCCTACATTGTGAGAGAGTGATCGTGTATGTATGCATGCGTGTGTGTGTGTGTGTGTGTGCGCAAACGAGCGCAGAGTTCGGATAAGGACAAATGCATGTACGGATGACAGTGGGGAAAAATAAATCAAAGAGCTTGAGGCGGGGAAGAGGTGTAACCTATTTATCAAGCCCCCCACACACATACACACATACACACAAACACACACACAAATGTTAGTTAACACACTAGAATCCCCAGCTTCTTCATTATCCATGCTAAACACTAATGCTATATCCTATTTTCCCCTTGGGAGGTCATAATTATGAAGTCTTTGTGTTCAGGTGCACAACTAATGTTGGCCAGTTAGCTAGCCTGAGCTATTTCCTTCTGTTTTAAAGATATAGGCCAGCATCAGTGACCTAATTGGTGGTTATTAAAAGTAACCATTTAGAGAAATAAAGATTTACCCACAATAAACGACTGAAACTGGCCTTTCCTCTGCCATAATGATAACTGTAAGCACACTGGATGTGATTAATTTCCTAGTACAGCATGTCCCCAAGTGTTTTATTTCTCTTATACCACAGCAATTTGCCAACGATTTCATTACATGTTTTTTTTTGTTTTGTTTTTTTTTTATTAATCAAACAAGAAGTCATACATTTTATCCATTTAATGTTGTGGAATGTCCACGAAACAAGTTAGGTCCTGCGTGTAGCAGTTATAAATAGTCGTTTCCTCAGTTTCTCTTAACTTAAAATTAATAAAACAATAATGCAGCTTGTCATGTTCCTGAGAAGCAAGAAAGCTCCTCCCAGAAAGTTTCACCATATCAATGATTATACAATTGTTATTTGTTAAAAAAATCTATTTATTATTAGTATTATGTTATATAACTGTTAATATGTTTAACAGTTTTGTACCAGCTTTCTGAGTTTTTCTTTTCTTTTCTTTTTTAAAAAAAAAAAAATTTATGTACACGTTAAAAAAATCAAATTTTTACTTTTTTTTTTTAAGTAATTTGTGTAGATGTTAAAAAAATCTTTTTTTTTTTTTTTTTTAATGTGGCACTACTATTTCGATGGCAATGCAAATTTTCATATTGTGGAACTATATGTAATCATTGTGATATGAGATTTTTTTTCTACACTGCCCACCCCAAAGTAAAATTAAGCTAGCTAACATAGCACAACCTGACAGAAAACTTATATAACTTTTTAATTTGAATTATTTAAATTATTTCGCTAGGTAAGGAGCAAGCTAGTGTACTAAAATTAGTCTACAAATGCTAACCCAAAAATATCTAGCTGTGTTTTATCCTAGATGAAAAGCTAGCACAAGATTACACATGGATAGATATCACGTAGCTTACAGATCATTGTGTTGAACGCTTCAATAACAAGCTAAAAATTAAGATTTCTTTTTTTTAAATGTTGATGTTGCAATAAATTGTGTTGTGGCAACATACTAGTCAATTAGCATGTTTAGGAAATGTAATATATGTCACACACATTCCTCAGGCTATACATTAACCTAGCAACATACTGTATTTCTGTGTCACTGAGGTAAGATGATACACTACATAGCCGTGGTTTTATCCCAGCCCAAGCACACTTGGGCTACAACACGACCTGACAGCACTTTGCTGCGCTTTTAGCACATCAGATGCTCTTCAAAATCTACCAACAGATTTAATATTTAATGTCTTTTTTTTATCTTGCTCTCTATCATTTATGTTCGGTTACATCTCTCTCTGAAACATTCATGTTTTCTGTCTCTAGCATTCTACAAACCAGGCCTCAAGCAAAAAATATGCTGTACCTGCTGCCTCTATCAGTTTTACGTTTGAATTCATGTCTGAATGTGAATATGTCCAACTACATGCTAACTATGTACCATAATCCCCCATGCTAATAATCCTATCCAGTGCTATTGTTTATTTTTGAGCTAAATCAAACAGATTTCTAATTGGACAATAGGTTAGCACACTGGGTATTGTTGTTGGAATATTAGCTGGACTACTAGCTAGTTACTGAATGGTGTGTCTTGCTTGATTTGATTAATGGATTACAAAGAAGTTGTGTGTACTGTGACTATTTTTACCTGTATTTTTTCCCAGCTAGTTTGCCAAAAACTAGGCAAATTGGCTTGGCTAGTTCTAGCTAGCTATGTACTAGTCAAAGCCTCAATTTTTGCCTAGAAGGGGCATTTCGTTCACTGAATGACTGACTGACTGGCTGACTAACTGAGTCCCGTTGTTAAAACACGCATGCGCGAAGAGTCTAACTAGCCGAATTTCAATCTTGGTACCCTTAGCTAGCAAGCAGTGAGCAATACCAGGGACATTCTGTGATACACATGCATCCACTGACACTTATTTAACAAATGCTATGCAGCAGAAGGCGGTCTGGAAAACTCGGCTTGCCTAGTTGCCTTGTTTTTGGCTACAAGCTTTAGAAAACAGCCTTTTTCACAGCAAGATATAATGACTGGATTGAAAACAGTTAAATGTACAATGCATTTAAAAGTTATTAAAGAGTTTTTCAAGCAGCTAGAAGTGAGTAAACAAGCTAATCTTGCATGTTTGCTGATCGGCTATGGCCAATTGCCCAATATATATAATACACAAATTACATGAATTATATATATTCTTAAATTATGAACTATGTACTTTGTATTATATTTTGATAAATGAAAAAAACAGAAGGTACTGGAATTTTAAACATTAAACCAATAGGCACGACTGTGGGTTTGTCCGTATCAATGTATGCTTAGTAAATGCAATACTATGCTACCTCCGCTGGCAGGAAGACAACTGATTTCATTTACACCTTCTTTTTATGAACCAAACGGACAATTTCTTCAAGCCTAACTGCATCTGTGCTTTGGGACAGCTTTTGTAGTACTGCACTACACTACATAGTTCTCAGATCAGGTTTGTTCATAATACTAAACTAATGTGACTCCTTCATCCATTGCTCTCTCTCTCTCTCTCTGGCTCAATTTCTAATTGTTCCACTAAGCACGCTCCAACTCCTCCTTCCAGCCTTCTTTTCCTTTCTCTCTTGGTGTTTAGAGAAAAAACATGCATACATGACAAACTTCAATAATTTAATTTGGGTTTCCAGAGAAATACGCAGTGAGAAGACAGACAGACTCTAAAGATGAGCCTTTAAAGATGAGCTTTTGTCAAAGTCTAATCAGCATTATCCCTCTCCCCCCCCTCCCCCAACCACACATACTCCCTCTTTCTCTCTCCCTCTCTCTCTCTCGTTCACTCACTCTCTAAATTTCTATTTTAATTACAGCATGCTTTGTGGGAATGACAAGGAATAATATTGTTAAAACTTGATTTGCCATAGTATGTAAGTGCTTAGGGGAATGTAATAAAGTATGAAATTTTAATGAAAATACGAAAAACTTGAAATCATGTAAAAAGAATATTTAAAACTAGCCACTGCAATATGAACAGTATGAAGAAAATATAAATAAATAAATGGTGTAGTAGTAAATGTCTAGCTATGTTTCCATGCATGCATGTGAATTACTATGTAAGAACACTGGACCAATCACATTTGAGATTAGAGGATGACTTGCAAACTGGATAGTTTTATTGAGACTCAGACACTCGGCTCTTCCTGTGACAGATGCGAGCTAGTTTACTAGCTACTCGCTAGCTATTTATGACGGCAGGATGATTTTGAACCCTCTCTGTTGTAGCTACGGCTGTTTCTAACTATAAGCGGTATTAGCAGTTGCTTAGGGCCCGTGCCACCAGGGGGCATCATAAGAATGCAAGAATTTTATTTTTAATATTGTAATAATACCGTTTGCGACTGTGAGCTACACAGGACCATTAGCTGCATTCACGCTAGCAAGCAACAAAGTGACAGGTGACCTTTTTCTATGTATTTCCATGACATGGAGCTGCGATTTCAGCAACAGCACCAGGTCACAGCACAAGAGACATCTGAAATGTGATTTTCACATTTCCATGCAAATTAAATATGATGGTGTAAAGCAACAATTCCAAACATATGGCTCGAACGATTCCTCGGACCAATCCTACGGCATGTGTGGTCCGGCTTTTCTTCAGTTCCCCTCTCACAATTTTAGTTCCTACCTGCAGGTAGGTTCGTTTCCATTTACTGTTGGACCCTTAAAAATGGAAGAAAAACTTATAACGTGGTATCGTCTTATCCTGTTATGTACGACCTCTCATTAAATGTGTATGGAGACATTACGGAAAAAAATACAGCTTGGGAGGAAGTAGCAGAGATCGTGGGTGCTTCTTGCCTCTGAGTTTATATAGCTAGTACAGTTAGCATGTTTTGCTAATCTAATCTGCCAACGAAGCTAGTAACATGTAAATCAGACAACAAATGTTCACACTGGTTAGTACATTATTTAATGTGTTTCACTACGTAGCTTCATATACACTGTAGGTACTATCATTTGTCATTGGAACCAAAAAAAAAAAAAAGCTACAAAACACAAATGACATCTTTTTTCTGTCTCATTTTCCCCATCACTCTTACTGATTGGCTCCTGCGGTTTCACCTTCCAAATATGGAGTCTCTATACTCATCCTGTTTGCACACCTTCACCATAAATACCTCAGATCCCAGCTTCCCTCCATTATCCCCCCAGTCTCCTACTCTTACTCTCTCTTCCTCTCCCGAACGAGCTACTAATCACACCGAAGGCACTGCATGTCCACGTTCGTTGTGAATGAGCCGCTTGTGTGTGTGTGTGTGAGAGAGAGAGATTGAGATTGAGAATGATGAATGATTAAGATGAGGGTACTGCAGAATTCAGCGTGTGTGTGCTTCCAGAAATCAATGGCTACTCCGTGATACATGCAGCGAACAAGTGGACGATCCTAGAGTCTCAGCACAAACCAGTGCTCCATACATGCACACACACTTCCACGCACACACACTTCCACATGATCCACTGTGCCAATTCAGCATGATTTTAATCCAATTTTAACTTTATTATCTAGGCTATTTCTTAAACACTGATTAACAGATAAGGCCAGAACCCAATATAATATAAATCCAGTCCAATGCATTATTCAGTCCTCTATGTAATTAATATCAACAACAAATCTGTCTATTGAAGTGCGTTAATACTGCATCATATCTCATGCATCATTTATCCTTCATCATCACGATTTATCGATGACCAGCTCGAGCGCGTCAAAACAGCGCGTCATCATCGGTCGCCATGGTAACCCTCCAAACCGCATGTCTAAGCTACTACCGCACTGCCATGACGTAGACCTACTACGTGCGGTGTGTGATATTAAACATTAACGCATATGCGATAGAGGAGACAGTTAACCGCCACAGACACGCGCGTGAACCGCGCGCAGCCACGCCCACTTTCTCATTCCACAACCACGTCACGAGCGTGACCAGCGGCCGCAGTAGTACGTTACACCTCAGTGCCCGCGTGCGGATTCCCGGTTGCCAGATTGGGAATTTTCCTATCACATTTTTAGCTAGTAGAGCTGGAGGATGTGGCAAAAAAAAAACAATATTATATCTGAAGAAATCCTCGTCATACACTCTCCAAAACTGTGTTAAGACACACATTTTGTTTTTAGGATTATCCATATTTTAACACAATAACATATTTTGTGTCATATTGTGTTAACCCTTGTGTTATGTCCCATTGGCCCACATCATCACTTTAGAATTTATACTAGAAATACAGTATTTTTTTAAAAAAAAATCCAATATATCCATTCAGTGTGTATAATAAATACTAAAAGATAGCAAAGGAATGGGATGTAGCCATTAATACCATGTTTATGTAACCTTGTATGTATTATGTATTTTTAATGCTGAATGTTTAGCATTGGTAAAATGTAAAATGGGTTATGTAATATCATCATGTGTCTGCTATTAATCATCTGCTTTTTGATTTCGTGCATGAGTCGAAATTAAACGAGTCTCGTGCTTGGATCGTAAACTAGTCTTCGCTATAGACTAGACTATAATTAAACACATATTTGTTTTTAAAATCTGCCCAAACTGCCCACATTTAATGCAAAGTAACATGCAAAGTAGTCATCTTAAAAGTAACACAAAATGTCCTTAACTAGACATTCAAGTATGTTAGCAACTACAAGGCAGGGTAGGGCCATAATATGAACAACAACATGTTATACATTTATGAAATGGTATATATCGAAAAAGAGGAGGAAATGTAAAAAAAAAATGTTTTTGATGTCCAATCAGTTGTACACACTTAGTAACAGGTTCGATCTGGAGTTCTGGTTACTGTCAGTGTGGCTTTTCACAAGTTCTCCGCATGACTATCTGGGTTTCCTCAGGGTTCTTTGGTTTCCTTCTACCTCCCAAAGCATGTCTGTAGGTTAACCGGCTAAATTTTCTCTAGGCCTGAATAAGTGTGTGCATGGTGCTCTGCGATGGACTGTCTTCCCATCCAGGGTGTATTCCCTGGTTATCCGCAGTGTTCCTGATCCATCGCAACCCTGGCCAGCATGAAGCATTACTGAAAGTGTGTTAGCGAATTTGATCTTAAGGCCTATTGTTGTACCTTTAATTGACTTTAATAGTAAGGGTGCAAATATACTTCACTTTCACCATGTGTATGTGTGTGCACGCAGCTGCTTTGCAAGCAGCATTGTTCACATACTTGCATATCTAATGTATATCTTGGGGATTAAAAGCGGCGTCCACCAGATGGCACGTCAGAGCCAAAACATGTCTGTCCATCAGTCATAATGTTTAGTGATTTCATGCACGGCAACGTTAAACATACCGATGAGCTCCTTTTCTCTTTAAACCTTTCTGCCGTTGACGTGATTGTTGTCATGATCTGCTTCTCAAATCACAAACCCTCAAAAGTATTTACTAATCTAGAAAATCCAGAGGACTGGTACTCAAAGCCTGGTACTGGTACTCGAAGACTAGTACTTGAAGACTGGGCAGTGGTAGCTCAGTGGTCGAGGGGTTGGACTACTGATCGGAAGGTCGTGAGTTCAAATCCTGGCACTGCCACTGCTGGGCCCTTGAGCAACGTCCTTAACCCTCAACTGCTCAGTTGTATAAAAAAATGACATAAATGTAAGTCGCTCTGGATAAGGGCGTCTGCCAAATGCCATAAATGTAAATGTCAAAGCAGACTTTTCAGTAGAGTGAGGACGTTTTTAAAATTCAAACACCAACTGTAATAGGAAAATCATTAGTGTTAGTATTCAGTAAAGGTCTAGAATAGTACACGAGTATGCGATGTTTTGAGACGTGACGTTAGTTTGTTTAGTCAGTCGGGGACACAGTGTCACATGGTGCTATACTGACTCCACTGTTTACGTTGTTGTTGCACCACGTAGACATGTCGCGTCAATTTCTGAGGACGCACACAAGTGACACACCAAATGACCAGAGGATACACATGGCAGCCATCTTGCGTACGTGTACCTGTAGTTACCAGCAAGCATAAATCAGTCTTAATATGTTAATGTTAAACTGTATTCATCTTTCCAGTTACAAGATACAGAGTAAAGGTATAAAAGATGTATTGTTGGCAAGGAAAGGTAAAGGTTAGTACCCTGTTTCATATCAACATATTCTCCCGTTTACTAGAAAAAAAACAGATTTAATTTAATTGATTAGTGTTTTCGTAATTTGTTGATTATATACGTCTAGGCCATTTGTCTGGTTTAAGCATTCACAGTAATGAGCTGGATGGTGAAACGGTGTCTCCAATCTGGCAACCCTGACTCCTGATACGCGCGTTTCACGCAGGCGAGACGGCGCGAGAGCAGAACATGGCGGAACGCCGACGAAACGCCCATTCAGCTTCTGTATCCTCGACAGGTCCAAACGCAAAATAAACCTGAAACGTCTTTCTGACGGTTTTATCCGCCGCACAGAGGCTGAAAACGCGTGCAGCGCGCGCTGCACATAACTGGCGGAGACGTGTCACGCGTCTCACGCATTTCCCTTCGAATAAATAACACCAGACCGGCGAGAGAGGCTCGCTGTGTTTACTCTGCTCCGCTTACTGACAACCGCTGGCGGGGTTTTGAGGCGGAATAAAATCCGCGGGAAAGATCAGCTGACTTTTTTTCAGTGAGAGGAAAAAAAAAAAAAAAGAAAAAAAAAAAACACTCACGGGGCCGTCACGACAGAAAGGGCTCGCGCATGGTGTTTACGCAGCAGCCGCGCGCATCCACGTGAGCCACGGACACAATTATAGCTAAATGAGAGAAAACAAAAACAGAAACAAAAACAAAAAAACAAAAACAACAATGTGTGTAGAGTCAATTCCTCCGAGGCGGCTCGTGTTTCTGACCCGCAACTCCCTGCATGCGCGCGCGCGCGCACGGATGTTTGTAAGCGTATATTCAGACACAAATCGATACCACAGCCGCTCGAATTTCACCACAACGAGCATCGCGACCATTAAACAACGTCCCGTGGCTGTGTTTCACTCCCTGCTGAAAATCAAAACCCATTAATGAAATGATGCGCGGAAATAAAACGCGCTCACACACTTTAATGCAGAGGCCAAAATTCACAACAAATGCACACACCAACACCGACATCGCCTTCTTAAAGGATGAGGGAGAAAATAATAATAATAATAATAATAATAATAATAATAATAATAATAATAACAGGCTATGATTAAAACAGGAGACGTCTCGGTGTCTGTGGGTCGGCGGCGTTTTGTAAACAACAGTCATGTTCAGCAAAAAAAAAAAAAGCTCTGCACTTCACTGCGTAGAAAAAAAAAAACACAGCGTAAGAAAAAAAAAAGCCCAGAAAAACATCAGCGTGTTAAATGTATGCGGTGAATATGTGAAGGTCTCGTGACGTACCGGCGGCGTTTCCGTGCGCAGATTTTCACCCCGATGATGCAGAAGACGAAGAAGAAGAAGCGAAAAACGAGAGAATTTGCATGGATATGAATTTTAATGTCGCAGTTCTTCCTTAAGGAGCTCGCAGAGGAGAACACAACTCCTTCCCGTCACTCGCTCTGTATCATTATTTTATTATTATCATTATAATAACACTTTAAAAAAAAAAAAAAAAAAAATAGCATTCCGCTCCGCCATGCTAAACAGGTACACCGCTGCTGTTTGCGCTCACCTCGTGCACGAGCCCGCCCTCGTCTCCTCCATCCTCGCCGGTCTCCGTCCGTCCGCTGACTGACTCGTCGCGCCGATGTGACAGGTTTCCTCCGCGATCAGCCGGTCAGCAGCGCGAGGCGTCGGGAGGAAGCGCGCGCGCGCGCGCCGAAACCCCAACCCCTGATGACGCGCACGCGCGCAAACACACACACACACACACACACACACTGAACGTGTCTGGACACCCCGCGATATCAAACGGACTATCTTTATTTTCTGATCACACACACACACATACACACACACACGCACTTTCTCTCAGTCTCATACACACTCGGAGGACATGTCTAGACACCCTGCGATGTCAGACAGTCTATTTTTATTTTCTCGTCAGGGGCGCACATATACACACGCACACACACACGCGCACACACACACACGCACACATGCACGCACATACCTTAATTGAACCCCCGTTCATGTAACGGAATCGTAAATGTTGCTTATTAGTGCTTTTAAGCATTAAGTATACTTCAAACATTTGGTGTAATTAAACGTGATAAATCATTTTTCATAAATCTGACTCATGTTTATTTGAAAATATATGACTTATCTACGTGTCTAGATGCTGTACACCTGAATCATCAGGTGCAACCTGATTTAAAAGTGCAGTCAATCACAGCACAGGATGGTTATGCCACATATGGCGGAGTTCAGACACATCAGGGTCAGTAATGAAATCCAGATTTAAAAAAATATATATATATATTTTTTTTGCATGGTGGCACAGCAGGTAGCCTTGCCGTCTCACAGCTCCAGAGTCACTGATTCGATCCTGAGCTTGGGTTCCTGTCCGTGTGGAGTCTCTGTGTATGTCCTACCTGTGTCTGTGTGGGTTTTCCTCCTGGTTCTCTGGTGTTCTCCCACTTCCCAGAAACATGCCAGTAGTTTGACTGGCTACACTGCCGATGTACTGGTGTCCCATCCATGGTGTATTCCTGCCTCGCACCCTCCCAGCAAACATGAGACGTCTGCCAGACGTGTAGATCATGTCTATATTGCGTTGGTCGGTCCAGGACCATATCTGTATGTCTGCACGATTTGTGCAAATAAGGTTCAGTGTCTGGACGTCTGACTACAACCCCTCTTGGACGTAGATATGCGGTTCAATATTTAAAAGCCTAGCTAGGAGTTTTTTTTGGATGTCTGTGGACGTGCGAGACAAGTGCAGGAAATCATCATATGAATTGTCAATTCAGTTCAAAAGTTGACACTGTTAGTTGTGGTGTGTGGTTGCCTGTTGTAGCATAATGTTCATATTGCTGTTATTGTGTACGAATATTTAGACAAATTGTTTGATGCTTTGGACGTTCAGAAGACATCGTAAAAGGACGTCATTAAAAACTTTCATTCTGGCTCCTCAGGGGACATCTTTTCAACGTGCGACAAGACGTTCAAAAGACGTCTTTTGGACATATCTTTGCTCAGTGGCCTCTCTCTGCAACCTTGACCTGGCTGAAGAGGGATATTAATAAAAAAAAAAATAAAAAAAACCTCAAAACCTACACATCCACCCCCATTCCCTGGTCTTACAGGGTCTATATTTGCATATTAGAACATGATTGGCTCTTACACTTTATGATGCAATAACACGCACCTGTCACATGATTTTCAAATGAGATTTGCTTTTTAACTTTAAATGAACTTTGCTTCTATGAGTCTAAACACTAATACATATTTAACACTCATATGTTTTACCCCATAATCATGTAATCATTTAAGAACATGTTTTATGAAGTTAAGATCACTTTAAAGTTTTTACACCTGTTGGAATCTCTACCAAATCTGACCTAAAAGCATTAAACCACTGTATATAAAGCTTGAGGAGAATTTCAATTTTGGGCTGAAAGTTGATCTACTGTACGTTCTGGGACATTTCAGGATATGAGGTCTGCTCGATATTTGATTTGTGGCTGCGTTCTGGCTGAGTTTATTGCCACCATTACTTGGTGGTGTGTGGTTCAAATGAAACGGGAAGATGTGGGCCAGTACTAGGGCTTTAGTCATTTGCTTTGTGGGAAAGCTAAAACAATTTGTGGGAGCGTCATCAGTGGTGGTACCTCACAGGTTTAGCAAAAAAAAAAAAAAAAAAAAAAATTGATCCAACACAAAAATAAAAAAATATATATTGTGCATTGAAGACTGCAAAATCCCAAGTTACCACTTAAGTTGTATTTCAGTAACAATATCATGTTTTGCAGAATCATTGGAGCTAAAATTAGCTAACCATTTAAAAAATCAGTTGACTGACTTTAGCTAGCCAGAGCATCTTGTTCAGTCTGCTCTTCACTTTAGCCCTTCACATGTTAATAATCACATGATTGAAATTTACACATGTAGTTTTTAGACACTTCACATATAATGCTATAAATATTTTTTCACAAGCAGTGCATGTTTTTATTTTCACATGTAGTTTTTCCATGATTGATTTTTTTTTACATGTCATCTTTACATGAGTCATTAATTTTCATGTTTTTACACAATACATTTTTCACATGATTTTTTTTACATAATTTATTTATTTCCACATGTGATGTTTACGCATGATTAATTAATTTTCACATGTGATTTTTTTTTACACAATTAGTTCTTTTCAAATGAAATATTCACTTACTTTCACGTATGATGTTTACACAATTCATTTATTTTCACAGGTAATTTTACATGATTCATTCATTTTCACTTGGGATTTGTACAATGTTCATTTATTTTCAGATGTGATTTGTACACAATTCTATTTCATGTTATTTTTACGTGATTCATTTAATTTCTCATGTGATCTGTAGGACATGTGGTTTTACTTTTCACATGTGATTTCTCACACTATTAATTTCATTTTCACATGTAGGGCATGTGGCTTTGTTTTTCACATATATATATATAAATTTTTTTTATGTGTGATCATATATTACTCCATAATCTACATAATCACATGGAAATTTTATGATCACATGTAAAATTTGTGTGATTTTTCTCTACACCTACCTCTGGTGTGGTCTCTTTTTGGATGCCATGACATCTCAGGTGGAAAAATGAATAAAATACACCACTGTATTTGTAATTGGAATACACTCTGATGTATAGTATTAATTAATGCTCCAATGAGGCTAAAACCCAAGACAAATTGTTGCTGTTTATATGTTTCTCCTTTACGCTTATGATGTAAGTTTTCATGTGTTTGAATATATGGTCATTACACTGATATCCAAATGAAGTAAACATACAATTTCTAAAAGAAACATAATATTGGTAATAAATGCATTAAAGATGAGGCCAGACATTGTTTCTTTTAAAATTAGCCTGTGTGTATGTCGTTATTTTGATGGTACCTACTGCACTATAAGGAAAACATAAAATGTACTGTATACAGTGCATACTACAGTAATTATTATAGCCTAGCCCATATTTAAAAGGCAGTAAGAGCCATATTTAATAGGCTGTAAGAGAGCTTTTAGTAGCCTATTAGGCCACATAATGTGCATTCAGAGCGACAGAGAGAGAGAGAGAGAGAGAGAGAGAGAGAGAGAGAGAGAGAGAGAGAATGCTGTTTTCTTATAGTGTAATGAATAATGCCTACAGCTAAAGTTATACTAATTACCATAAAAACTAATATATTGATATTCGTATTCCTGGATCTTCACTTATATTCATTAGAAATAATGAATCCTACTATAATTCCTAGACAATTTTATAGAATTTTATGAATTGATTCTTAGTGCTGGCCGGAGGAAATCTGGCTCCCCCTGCTGAGTATTCATCCTCACTCCATCCTAGGTGGGTTTTTTTCTGACTTGGGTTTGTTTTGGTGGTTCTCATGGTTCTATTCTGTTCTGTTTTGTTTGTCGGGTGTTCTTTTTTTTTTTTTTAGTCTTTTCTGTTTCCTTCTCTAGTTTATTCTGCTTTTATGTTAGTTTTTTTTCATGTTTTATTCTGTTTTGTTTGTTTTTTCTGTTCTTTTTTGTTTTTGTTTTTCTGTTCTTGTTTTGTTGTTTTGTGTTGTTTGTTTTTTTCTGTTCGTTTTCTGTTTGTTTGTTAGTTAGTTTTGGTGATTCTGGTGCTTCCAGTCTGTTCTATGTTGTTTTGTTTTGTTTCTTTTTTTTATTTTGCTGTGGTGGTTCTTGGTTTTATTCTGTTCTATTTGTTTTCCCTTCTGTTTGTATGTTACCGTGGCTTTTCAGTTCGTTTTCTGTTCGATTTTTTGTTGTTTTTTCTGTTCTTGTTCTGATCTGTTTTGTGTTGTTTGTTTTTCTGTTTGTTTTGGTGGTTCTGGTGCTTCCAGTCTGTTCTATATTGTTTTGTTTCTTTTTTATTTTTAATTTTGTTGTGGTGGTTCTGCTGTTCTATTTGTTTTTTCTTTTGTTTGTATGTTACAGTGGTTCTGTTGGATTTTTTTTTCTGTTTCTTTATCTTCTCTTGTTTATTCTGCTTTTTGTTTTTTCCTGTTTTATTTTATTTGTTTTTTGTTTGTTGTTTGTTTTTCTGTTTCTTTTGTTTGTTTGTATGTTTGTTTGGTGGTTCTGGTGCTTCCAGTCTGTTCTGTGTTGTGCTTTATTTTGTTTCTTTTTTTATTTTGCTGTGGTGGTTCTGGTTTTATTCTGTTCTATTTGTTTTCTCTTCTGTTTGTATGTTACAGCGGTTCTGTTGCATATTATTCTGCTTCTTTATCTTCTCTTGTTTATTCTGTTTTTTGTTTGTTTTTTTCTGTTCTGTTTTCTTTTGTTTGTTTTTTGTTCTTTTTCTGTTTTTTTTTTCTGTTCTTTTTTTGTTATGTTTTATTGTTTGTTTTGGTGGTTCCAGTCTGTTCTATGTTCAAAAACCTTTCTGGTTCTGGTGTATTTTTTATTCACTTGTGTTTTTCTTTCCTGTTTTGTTTGTTCTGCTATATTCTGTTTTGTTTTGTTTTGTTCTGCATGTTCAGTTTGTACATGTCATAGCTTCTCATGTCATGTACATGCAGCTGGACACTTTTTGAAATGCGCTGAAGTGTTTGGCCACGCCTTTGCCCACGCGCGCTCGCTCGTTACTTCCTTCTGGCACGCGCTTGCGCCCGAACGCCTGTCGGATGGGAAATCACAGTCACGTGCGAACACACGTTTAGCCCTCGCAGTATGTTTACTATGTATGTTTAGGGAGAACTTCTCAAGAGATGATTCCAGTCCTCATTTCAGCAACAGCATGACACCGTGGCCTTTCACGTGCGCCAGTTTGGCTCGGCGCGAGGTCTGTAATCAGAGGTTTACCCAGTGCAGTCCGGTTCCTGTGTGTGCGGATCAAAGTGCAGAGAGGCGCGCGGGGACGGCACCGCGCAATCAGTTGCACGAGCAGTGAACCGCACTAATCTCCACAATGCCAACCGACCGGGGAGACATGAACGGAACAGGTGAATATACATCCGTCTTTCTCTATCTCTCTTTCTCTCTCTTTCTCTGTCGTCTTCTCTGAATCTTATTTTGCCTTTGTCTGTCTTTTCTCATTATGTCTCTCTGAGTTGTCTCTTAGTCTGATTTCTCTCTCTCTTTCTCCCCCTCTACCCTGTCATCTGTCATCAGCTTTCTCTCTATTGTCTCTTTTCCCCTTCTTTCTCTCTCAGGACACTTCTTATTGCCTCACTTTTTCTCTCACTGTCTCTTTTCCCCTCTGCTCTCTTCTTACTCTTTCACACTTATTGCCTCACTTTTCCTCTCACACAGTCTGCTTCCTTTTTTTTTTATTTCAAACCATCTCTTTCTGTGTCTCCCTCTGTCTTTGTTTTAGTCAGAAAGTTCTAAGGTCACTTTTAATCTTTGTAAAATCTTTACAGAGAATATGTAACAGTAATATACTGTATACACACACACGCGCGCGCGCACACACACAATAGTATATATAATATAATAGCAGTAGAATAATCCTTTAGGTCACTAAGAACCAAAGAAAAGTTGAGAAACCCTTTTATTCTAACAAAGACATATGCATACAAATGGAAGATTTCGGTATTTCAGTAAATGTGAGTGCAGAGTGTAACGACTTGCTATCTGATGTATTACCTAATATCATGCTGAAATGCACAGCACAAAGTGAGAAGGTCAATCATGCTGGCAGATATGATAACATGCGAGGGCAGAGATCAGTCTGATGAATCAACCGCACTATGAAGTGATGTGCACGTGTATGGATCAGAGTTAATAAGGAATAATTCAATAAGGAGAAATGTTTATTTTTTAAACCATTTTCTCCCATATCACAAACGGTAGTTGATCTTGTTCGATGTCTGTAGCATAACACTAGTGTTGCTTAGACTTGCACGAGTAATTAACATGAGTAAAGGAAGAGCTCCAGTTTAGCATGGCGCAAACTGATACAATTGGCTCAGTGATACTATTTGTACATGAACTGTTTCATAAAATAACAGAATAAGTCTCTATTTTAAAAAAAAAAGATTAAAGCTAAAATTCAAATTGCCTCTGAACTGGACAACGGTGCTGCTAATGTAAACGCAACAAACAATCCAGAGTCCGATGGTTGCATGGAGTGAAATTGTTTGCTGAGGAAAAAATTGATTTCTACCTTCAAGACTACTACTACTATTACTACTACTACAGATTTTTAGTCCATTATTATAGATATTAGTGGGTCATGCAGTGTCAGAAACCACATAAACAAGTCTGAGATTATTAACTTAACTCAAGAGGGAAACTTCAGAGACCAAAGATGGGTTGGCTAATCAACTACATTTTGGGTAAAGGGAAAATTGTGTAATGTTGATTTGTTTCCCAACTATGGCTTTAAACACTAAAATCCAGTGTTCAAAGTGAATACATGGTCACTTATGAAATAGTAGGACATTTAGGAAACTGGGATTTTTGAAGACGCTTTACAGCTCATCCGTGGAGCTTCATCAGTCCTGACACACGACTAGGCTTCTTGTGTTTGGATTTCTTTGTTTTTAACATCTCCTTCTCTCTCAGTTGCTGCGGGTGATGAGATGGAGGAGAACGGAGAGAAATCACAATGGAAATTGTTTCTTGAGGATATCAGTGTCTTACAGCTGGTGCTGTCCTTCTTGATTATGGGTGAGATACAGTACTCATGCCTGCACACACACACACACACACACACACACACACACACACACACACACTCCTACAATCATTTATGTAAGAAATAAAACACTTGGTGGAATGCTGAATAACAACCCTGAAGCTGATTATTAAATTCTAACACGTTTTATTCCTCTTACACCACAACAATTTTATTTACTGAGGAATGACACTTCACTCTTTTTATCCATTTATAGTTACGTTTAATTTTGTGAAGCAAGTTAGTTCCTGTTATCATTTTTGGTATAGCAACTATAAACATCTGCTCCCTCACCAGCCTCTCATTTTTTCTTTCTCGAAGTTAACAAGCTAAAAGAAAATGCAGCACCTTAATATAAACCTTACAGCTTGCACTATTGTCAGAGCTGATGTTAGAGAAAATTAATCAAATTCGGACTTATTGAGAATTCAATTCACATTTCAAATGTGTGACTCTATAACGCAATTTCAGTCATTACACTCTTACAATAAGCATTATGATGAGACAGACATGAGAAAAACTTTTGAACAATATATTAAGAAGTGATTCTGGATACTTCTAGTTTTTATTTAGACAATAAGCTCCTCTATCTGTACTACTAATGTGACTATTTTTTACATTTAATCTGCTGGATAGTTAGCAAGCTACCTACGTTTGCATGCTAGCTAGTGGGCTACAGCTAGGCAGAAAATGTCTCATCTCTGGATGGACGATTCATACAGATTTACAACTATAGTTGACTGAAGAATTCTTTAATTGTGTATAATAAACCTTTACTGACTGGGGTAACAACTGACAAGTAATCTGCTCTTGCGTTCTTTTGTCAGTACAGGAAAATGTCAGCTTTTGTCCATGCTAATTGCAAATGTACTGCTTATGCAGTATCTTGTCATCATGAAAAAAAAAGCTGAGCAATGAATCACCTAATATTTCAAAATAACCTTATGTGTTTAATTTCAGTTTTATGCAGCCAGCTAGCTACTCCATTTGTTTAACTGATGTAATTTTTTTTTTTTTTTTAAGTTGAACATGCTATTGAGAAATAGCTTCTTCCCAGTGGCTGTTTCCACACTGAACAGCTGATCACACTGTAATATCTGTTTTCAGTTACTTACTTCACTGTTTATTCACCTT
>CM075029.1:14758688-14769311 GCA_037576675.1 Pangasius sanitwongsei | reverse complement strand
AACTGCATTTCATTGGCTTAGTACATGTACTTTGAACAATGACAATAAAGTTGAATCTAATCTAATCTAATCTAATGCTGGCTAGTTAGCAAGCTGCCTAATTAGCATGCTAGCTAGTGGGTAACCAGTTAGTCAGCATGCTAGCTTATACTTAACCAAGCAACTGGTTAGAAAGCTAGATAGTTACTCTTGCAAAATGACTTTTTACATGGTTTGAAGGAAGTAGACTGGACAAATATAAAAATAAAATTGCTTCAGTTACATTTTTTTTTCTGCTGTGGTCGAGTATGTTAGGAAAAATCTCTCCACTGCTGTGACGTATGGTAATGAACGGAAGTCGACAAAGGCGTGTTGAAAATGGTATTGGAATGAAGAGTCTATTTACTGTGTCTATCCATCTGTGGTAGATTTCTTTATTAGTTCTATCCATTTGGAGCATATTTGTAGTGTAATGTCCATAGTAATGAATTGCAAGGGTTGATGCTAATTGTTTATGCTAATGTTTTTTTTGTTTAGGTGTGTTGTGTCTGGTGTTGATGATTTATCTAATGTTTACTCCACTGTGGCTGATTCCCACTCTCTACTTCACCTGGCAGATGCTTGACTGGGACACGCCTGAGAAAGGTTTTACACACACAATCACTTCTGTGTTGCACATAAACACACACATAAAATGGCAGCATTTTATGTAAACTTTAAACATTTTATGTAGCACTGTCTTACTATATCACCCTCTTACACACACGCCTCTATTTATGAGTCAGGATGTTCTCACACTGCTACATAACCTCAATGTTCGAGCAAACATCCTGGGCTAAACATTCTGTGTGATTTTTTTTTTTTTTTTGATCAGATAACAACATTGGAACCTTGACTGTGTTTTTGTTAAAAATCAGCCTTACTGTCAGGCTTCTCATTGCTCAAGCCACACTTTAACTGACATTGTTTAAAAAAAATACAAAAAAGGATGCCAGACAAAGTGTCTTTGTCAAAAGTGCTGAACGTGTGAAAGTCTTGATTGCAGAATCACATCATATAATAAAAAACATGCATTGTTAATAAGTTTATTTATTTTTTATATATCATGGCCAAGTACTCCTTTCTGATTAGCTTGCAGGTTGTTCTTATATCAGGACACTTTTAATGTAAATCTGGACCAAAAATCACTCATAGTTCCATATCATTTCTGTCAATATTATGGAACTGTTTTGGAATGTAACCATGATGACAAGCGTAAAAAACAGTTTAGGCTAATGTTATGTTCACATGTATAGTTTATATGACGTAATTGAAAGTGACAAATGGCATGATATTTTAACTTCCAAGACTTCCAACCATGAAAGCAAATAATGGTAACCATCTGATATACGAGAGAGAAGACACTTAGCTAAAAGTTAGCTAAATAAATAAAAAAGACGTTTGATATTCTCATATAATTTAGCTATTACACTAAAACCACCTACCTAATATTGTGTAGGTCCCCCTTGTGTCACCAGAACAGCTCTGACCCATTGAGGCATGGACTCCACAAGACCTCTGAAGGTGTGCTGTGGTATCTGGTACCAAGAGATTAGCAGCAGATCCTTAATGTCCTGTAAGTTGCGAGGTGGAGCCTCCATGGATCCGACTTGTTTGTCCAGCACATCCCACAGATGCTCGATTGAAATCTGGGGAATTTGGAGACCAAGTCAACCCCTTGAACGTTTTGTCATGTTCCTCAAACCATTCCTGAACAATTTTTACAGTATGGCTGCTGAAAGAGGCCACTGCCTTTAAGAAATACAGTTGCCATGAAGGGGTGTACTTGGTCTGGAACAATGTTTAGGTAGGTGGCACATGTCAAAGTAACATCCACGTAAATGCCGGGACCTTGAGCCTTGGGCATCCATGCTGGTTCACCGGTTGTCCTTTCTTGGACCACTTTTGGTAGGTACTAACCACTGCATACAGGGAACACCCCACAAAACCTGCTGTTTTGGAGATGCCCTGACCCAGTCATCTAGCCATTACAATTTGGCCCTTCTCAAAGTTGCTCAGATCCTTATGTGTGTCCATTTTTCCTGCTTCCAACACATCAACTTTGAGAAGTGACTGTTCACATGCTGCCTAATATATCGCAACCCTTGACAGGTGCCATTGTAAAGAGATAATCAATGTTATTAACTTCACCTGTCAGTGGTGTTATGGCTGATTGGTGAAAGTTGTGAAAACATGGACAAATCCTTTGTTATAAGTGAGAAAATGTCAAAATAAGTGTCCAGATACTCAATAATAATGAACTTGGTGGAGGAAACTCCACTCCACTGCATCATCTTCTTTGCCTCAGTCCCATTCATTATATTCTGATATTGGGATGTTTTGTTGAACAGTAACTTTCTTACTTACTCTTACTTTGGAAAATATACAATATTTATTTAAAGATCACTTTTCACATGCAAAACTACTATTTTTTTTTTTTAATGTTTTTTAATTTAAAATTTTATTTTATTTTTTTTCATTTTTAGATTTTCAGGATTGCCATGGTCTTATTCTTTTGCCACGGTTGTTTTTTCAACTATTTATTTCTTTTAGAAGCCAAGTCATCTAAGAGTAATGCCATTGCAGATGACATAAAATGGCAGTTTAGGAACCACTCATGGAAAAACCGTACAAGATACCACACTGATTGCATCTCTGTGTTTTAATCAGGTGGTAGAAGAACTGAGTTTGTGAGGAACTGGAGAGTGTGGAAACACTTTAAAGACTACTTCCCAGTAAAGGTAATCTAGACCTGACCTCCATTTCCACTACTCTTCTTGACCTCTGCCTCCAAGCCATATCAACTGGGAGACAATCACTATCTCCACTCCACTGGGCTGTTATTATACTTTATTTTTCAAGTGTTCAAAGTTTCAATAGCCCTGGGAGTGCCACGATTTTGAGTCAACATAACTAACATCTAACATAACTGTAGATATCAGGTACAGAATTTATGTAGCAGGAGCAGTAATATTCCAGCTACTACACAGGGAAAAACAAAGAAAAAAAAGTTATTGGTTTTAAAATATAACATTTAATTTGGTGAATTTTGTTTCAAAATTGTTTCATGTACCAAGACAATACTTTATTACTTGATTCCATTATGACATTATGCATATCACACTGATCATGTAAATTAGAAAGATAACTCTGCATGCTCGTGTAAAGTAGATATACAAATAAAAACGGACAATTTCTCAGTTTCTTTTGCTCTTTCAGTTGGTGAAGACAGCAGAACTGAGTCCCAGCAAGAACTACATTCTAGGTTGCCACCCGCATGGCATCATGAGCATGGGCGCGGTTTCCTGTTTCAGCACAGAGGCTGGCGGGTTTCCGCAGGCGTTCCCAGGAATGCGCTCCTCTCTGGCCATTCTCGCTGGCCTCTTCCGCATGCCGCTCTTCAGAGAGTACATCATGTTTGCAGGTCAGTGCATGTGTGCATTCGAGAATTTGGTTCACACTAGGGGGTATGATGGTATACCGTCAAAAGGAAATTAGAATTAATTACAGTGGTCATACTACATACATTATACATACACATACATGTATACATAAAATGTGTCACATTTAAGTAAGACATTGTATAAGCTCTATAGTCCTGAAACTGTGCTAACAAATATAAAGTGGTGCACACTACATGCCCACTACTTACCACTATTTTTCACACATACTAGTTACTGTGTGAAACCATCACGTTTTTGACCGTATTACTGTGTCTTTAACTGCATTATTGTTCTGGCATGGAAACCACAAGCATGAGTGTAAAACACAAAGGCTGGCAAAAAGTGTTTCTGCAAAGCACATGCAGCAAATATGATTATACTTTATTAAAATTTTATTACAGTTACTTCCTGTGTGCAGTCTTTTTACTTTTCAGTAAACATACGTTTCATTAATAGTGTTTACTTTAACACTAAGGCACATTAAGGAACTCAAAGGAAAAAAAAAAAAAAAAGAAAAGAAAAAAAGGGAAATTCTACCAAGACTCTAACAAATCTGTCTCTCTTTCTCATAGGCCTGTTGCCGGTCAGTAAGAAGTGTCTGGAGTACATGCTGAGTCATGCCGGTGTGGGCAACGCTGTGGTCATCATCATTGGAGGAGCTGAGGAGTCACTGGCTTCTTCTCCTGGAGTGAACACTGTGGTCATGAAGCAGAGGAAAGGCTTTGTGCGTCTCGCTCTGGAAAACGGGTGAGAGAAAAGGAGAGCAAAAATACACAGATTTACTCACTTTTTGAAGGCCAGATGTGAAATACAGTTCAGAAAGAAACTGCAATAATTTTAAATGGATGTGTTACGGTGATTACTCATAACTTTGAGACAATTATCAAAATAATTGTGCGCCTGTAAAAAGGTCATGTACCCTATATCACAAATCTTATAGCATTACAAAATACAACTTCCTTATCAGTGTCATACTGGTATGCTACACTCCAAGTGCCAAATTGACCATAATGCCATTAGTTATTGAGCTATAAATAGATGGCATGTTAGAATATCACAGTTAAGATATAACAAGGAATTTTAGGTTTCCAATTTCTACAGTGCAAAGCTTTTTAACGTTTTCAACTTATCTTTCAACATCTGATAAGTCACACCTTATTTGGTTACGTAAGGAATTGACCATTTGGGGGCACAATGTTACAGGAAAATAATCCTCAGAGCAGTGGTGTGATGAGGGCTGACACAAAAAAGCAGGGTTACTATTACCACCCTGAAGTTGACATCATGCCTTGAAGTGTTTTATTCCTATTATACCATAGCAATTATTTTCCAACAATTACAAATTTTTGCTTAGTAAAGAACAACACATCATAGTTGTTATCCATGTAGAGTTACTTTTAATGTTGTGGAGTATCTGTGAAACGAGTTAGTTACTTATCACTTATGTTACAGCAGCTATAAACATTCACTCAGGCAAAAAAAAAAAAAATGCAGCATTGTACTGACAAAATGTACAAACTCCTCGGTCCTGAAGAACTTTTCCTTCACTTTGACTGTGCCTTAGGGTGCTATCAGTAACTCCGCTTCATCACACCACCCCATCGCTGATTGCTTTCCAATAATAGCACACTTCCATATGTTTTATTCCTTACATATTATTAGCATGTAATTTTTGTTGTGTCCTCAGGGCTGACCTGGTTCCAGTGTACTCGTTTGGGGAGAATGAGCTCTTCCCGCAGGTGCTGCTGTCCGACGGCAGCATAGGCCGCAGGTTTCAGGCTCTGTTTAAGCGAGTGATGGGTTTTGCTCCGTGTCTCTTCACTGGGGGACGCTGGCTGCTCCTGCCTTACAGGAGACCCATCACTACTGTGGGTGAGTGTAACAACACAACTCGTACATCTAGTGCAACCTATACAGCCACACTTCTTTATCACGTTTGGGTACACTGACGCATGATGAGACATTTCTTTTCCACATTACAGCATCGATGTTGATTTTCTCTCAGTGTCCGTTTTGCTAAATGGAAAGCTCAGGCACCGTTCGGATGGAATTAGTTTTCCTGTGTCTGTTCAGTAACATTGCTGAAGGACATCTGCAATAATTTAAATTTCAGTTCACATGGTATAAGTGCACACTGTATAAATCACAGTGATGGGTATGTCTTCACAATGTAGTGCCATGAGTACTACATAAATCTCATAGTAAGGCAAAGGCAAACTGATTGTGGCTGTGCAAGTTGTGCTTGATCATTAGTAGACCACATGACCATAATATGTATGCATAAAAGCTAAGCTTGTTCTAGGAAATCAATAACCTATCTAAAATCCCTGGATGCATAGGTTCTAAGACCAAATCTTATACTTGACCAATACTTGGTTTCTTTTTGAATTTGGCAGGAGGTGATAGAAAAGGGAATGCTTCCTCGATTGTCTTTATGATTAAAACATAAAATACTGTTTAATCTTTCCAGACGCATGCATACAGATTTCGATTCAACTGGGACTAAAATACCAGAGATACTCTGGTAATAACTGTATTACCCACTTCCATGTGTAAAACTAATCCAGTCCGAATAGAGCTTAAGGCTGCTTTGCACTTGCTGCAGAAAATGTGTTAAGAAAGCACTGCTGCCTGTGATACGAGATACATGCTTAATTGTTACCCCTCTCCTTCTCTCTGTCTTAGTTGGAAGCCCTATCTCTGTGCCTCATGTATGCAATCCATCCGAACAGCAGGTGGACCACTATCACAAGCTGTATATGGAGTCTCTGTCCAAACTCTTCCACACACACAAAACCAGCTGTGGACTGGCCGAGACACACCAGCTACGCATCATCTAAGCACTACACACACACACACACACACATATATACATGTCGAATACTTGTAGCATTAGTTATACAGTTTTCACAATTCTCAGGACTAGAAGGTCTCAGGACTACATTTTTATAGTTTTAACCAAAATACAAGCAGTACAATAGTGTTTACTTTTACAGCTTGTATTACTTTGTGACATTGCTAATTAAATTACTCCTTAAATCAGATCATTACTTATTCTAAAATAGAAAAGCAGTTTTAAAATAAACTAGCTACAGGGAAATGTGAAATACTTCTAAATGTTAATTTTGTTTACAAAAAAATTTACACACATTTGTATTTATCTTGAATTATGTGGAAAAAAAAACAACTTAAATGGCTGAAAGTTGCTAGATGTGTACTGAAGTAAAAACAGGGCAGTCTGACTGTAATGAATTTGTAGATTATGATTTGAAATAAAATTCACTGCTATTGCTATAGTTTGTAACTGTGTTAGATTAATGTATTAATGTGAACATGGCTGTTTACTGCCAACAATTCATCAAGCACATTTAGCATTGGTATGTACATGGATTCTGTGTTGACATGCAGTATATAAATAATATAAATGTAATATGAAATTAAATATGAATTTCATTCATTATTGTAAGATACTGAGATCGGAAGCTGCCTCTCTCATGTTCTCTATTAAAAATACTGTTTATACTCCATAGACTGAGCTTTGAGAACTGAAAGATGAACCAAAATGTTTTTTTTTTTATTTTAATGTTTAATGTTTAAAAGTTCAATTATGCTCACGTGTGGGGAAAACTAGTGACTTGCACAAAATAAACGAATAACAGTTTTGTGCGCCAACAGAAAAGAATAAAATGGGGTTATGGTGTTTTTGGTTTGTAAAAAAGCAGAGGAGCTGCTTATCAAAAAAAAAAAAAAAAAAAAAAAAAGAGCTGTCTCATTTTCTGGTAGCCTAATGACTACATACCTACAGAAAAGACTGAAGTTTATTCATTAGAAGATCATTCTGTGGTGTATGAAACATACTTCCCCTCACGATTTCCATCACATAGTAGAGTCGATGCTGTCGGATGGAAATTGGCACCATGAGAAAATTGAGACGAAACACAAAATACCTTTACAATAAATAATTTTCAAAAACAAAAAAAAAAAGTTCAGACAAGCTAGTATAGCCTTGCAGAAAGACAAAATGTTTATCTCCACATCTGTGCTAGAATACAGGGGTTTGGGAGTATAATGACCAATTCCAGTGGTGCTGGAGAAAATCTGATCGTGTGAAGTAGCAGTCCAGCTGCATCGCTTTTCTAAAACATGGCGGACATCAAAGTCAGCGTTTGAGATGATTGTTTCAGTCTTTTCTTGCACCATGATTATTTTGCAAGCTTTCTTGCTACCGCCATAGTGTCATTGTGCTGAGAAGTTCGTCCCAAACTGCACCGAGGAACCCGGCTACTCTTCAGGCCATACTTAAACATGGAAACACTAAAAACCAGCGTCCTCGGCCCATCAGCACTGCAGCCCAACACACAGTTTTAATTCTAAGGTGATCGAGCGTGAAGTGGATTTTCAACCATCGAGTATGCGGGATCACACGGTCCACTTCAGACACCTGATTCAAAAAAAGACAAAAGAGAATATGTCAAGGTGGAGCCTGGGGAACCACACGGTGTGACGATATGCCAGACACAATGTCAAATATTAAGCTTTTATTGTCACTCACAGATTGCTTTGGCAAAAAAAAAAAAAAGTGAAGTAGGTGTCCATCTTTTTATGCTTCACCCAGTGGTTTTTGTGAAAGTCAACAAATTATATAATTATATACTACTCAAGCAGATGGAAGTGTAAAGAGATTGTTCACACAGTTTATGTATTACAGTTGTATTAAATAGCTAAGAATCTTGATATGTTGGACAATGTGATTAAAAAGATCAATTTGCACTTCATTAATAAAATCAAATAATATGAAAAAAGGATTATACTTCCAACTCCTGGTTTAAATAAGGCTTAGAATGATGGCATGGATGATGGTAGAATACTTGTGGTATGGTTTAAATTAATGGTATAAATCAGTTCTTATTCCTGAAGGGCAGGTTCCTGTAGATTTTCCACCTAGCCCTCACAATGGTATTATTATTATTAGTAATATGGGGGTAGGGCAATATATTAGTCAATTTGTCTTAAAATAGACTTATATTTCTAGACTGAAGAGCATGTTACGTCAAATCTTTACCAAAAATCTATCAAAGCCTTGCACAAACAGTATGGTTATAACACTGAAAATGAAAAGTCGTTGCAATGTCTAATACTTCTGATCATTTTGTATGTTTACATGTTATACATAATGACCTCGTACGTGTTACCTGGTCTCGTGATGTGTCGCTAAGCAGCGCACGCAGCAGTAGCGAGCTCCGCAGGACACGCAGGTGTAGTTGGAAGGGAAGCCACACACGGCACAGAAATGACGCTGAGGGAGCATTGACGGCTCCGCGCATGCCGTCAGATAGTTCGGACCGTCACTCACGCTCAAGTCCTGGACAGAGAAAGAAAGACAAATAAAGCCTCGGTTGTATTTAAAAACCAAAAATGCTCCCCCTGCAGCTCATCTGTACTTCCTTTCCTTTATTCCCTTCTACCCGTGCATGCTTTCACTCATAGCGGTATTTCTTCCTAATTGTTTCATCCATCCGTTCTTTCTTTCTTCCATCCCTCAATTGCTTCTTCTTTTCTTTCATTCCTCTTTCCCATCTTTCTTCTTTCTTTCATCCATCTATCATTGCTTTCTGCCTTTCTTACTTGCTTTCTTTCATTTTTTTTGCATTGTTTCCTTCATTCATCATGTCATTCTTTCTATTCATTCATTCTTTCACCAGAGAGAGCTTTCTAGTTAAAGTTAAACTGTTAGATAACTACATGCCATAGTGAAATGGACATAAACCAAATCAGTTCAGTTTATAATAAAACACTGACTGTCAAAATGTCAGCGATGACCCCATGCTGCGCTCAGAACAAAATCCTTAAATTTAATTTTCGGCCTTTTCACTATATAACGTTATATGAAAAAGATAAAAAATATTTTCAGTTGAGGAAAGTGCAGCATGTGAAGGGTTTTCCAAGGCCACCACACATACACAAAATCCACTGAAGAGCTTGTAAAATACCATCAAACCTGTGGCTCTTTGTGGCGATCTACCTTCCTACAGAATTCAGTTCCAAACCTATTGCACTTCAGCGAGTTACTTGATTATTATTTGCTTTGTTGGATTGGGGCTGAAACGCTATTCTATACAAAGGATAGAGTTTGTGTTCGATGCCTCACCTCCTCCTCGAGCAGGGCCTGGAAGTTTTTCCGGAAACGCTGCTTGAAATGGTCACCTCGGGTCTTCTTCCTCCGTTTCCCTTAAAAAAAAAAAACACACGTGCCAAGTTAAGAAAAGTGGTAAAGGAAAAACATCTACTATGAGATCTCGTATGTGAACAGATGCCAACACATTACTGAGTTATTTCCATTGCATATGTAGTACGCATGGAATTTTTAGTGTGATGCCAAACAGACATCATGCAGACACACTCATTTGTACAAACTGATAATAATAATTACTATAGACGTCCTTTGGGCTGGCAACATTACTCAGTAGGCATATGTCTGGAAATCTTCCCCGTTCATATTAAGAATAATTGCAGGATTTCATCTTTTTGGGGTTTGTTGTGTATGTATATAGCCACTAAAGACACATACACAGCCACTAATATCAAAAGCTATAAAGGTTTTTTTTTAAAAATTTTTTATTATTACCCATCACTCCTGGGGCATCAGTGCAGGAGTTGTTTACTGTCTTTCCTAGATACTAGACGATCGTTTTGTTTATCACTTTCGTACCATCGGAATGAAGGACTTTCCCTTTCCAGTGGTGAGACACTTCAACAGCGACGGACGTAACATTAATGACATCTCTGTGGGCATCGCCAGCTGTTATTATGGGAGCAATGAAGTGAGGAAACGTAAGGTGAAAGAGCTCATGTACTCTCTCGGAATTTGAAAACACTCAAGGGATGAATGTTATCATTTTAACTACACATCATTAAGCATTTTAAATATTCACTGGTTTCACCACAAACTCAGAAGCTCTCTCCTTACACAGCTGATGAAGGACTTTTGTTCAAAACGCTGTTTCACTGGAAACTTTGTGTTCCCGTAAATCCCGGCAGGTTGGAATGGGTGGAGAAAGGTGTCGGGAGTTCTGTGTGATAGGGGGAAAATATCAGCGAGAATCAAGGGGAAGGTGTACGAGACAGTGGTGAGAGCGGCCATGCTGTATGGTTTAGAGACAGT
>CM075029.1:14703706-14758588 GCA_037576675.1 Pangasius sanitwongsei | reverse complement strand
CAGGAGGTGAAGAGGAAGGCCAAAGAGGAGGTATATGGAGGTAATAAATGAGGATATGAAGCTAGTGGGTGCAAGTGCTGAGGATGCAGAAGATAGGGATAGGTGGAGAGTGATGATTCGCTGTGGCGACCCCTGAAGGGAAAAGTCGAAAGAAGAAGAAGAAGAAGAAGGAAGCAGAACCGGAGCAGTGTGAACGCGTCTGTACCGGGTTCGTCATTCTCGTCGAAATGCGGCAGGCGCTTCACGGGCGGCGGGAGGCTCGCGTGCGGGTCGTCCTGGAAGTTGTCCTTCTCGAGCGCCTCGAGCTGCCGCGTGAGCCTCCGCTGCCGAGTCGCTACATCCAGCACGCGCCGCTGGCCCGGGTCCTGAGAGCGCACTGAGGCAACACAAACATCAGGCAGCACGTTTTATTACATATCCTTATCCGTAAGTCATGTACATCGACAAAACATACACTTTTTGTTTTTCAATCACTTAGATAATTCATCTAGCGTTTAAAAACCAGGTTCATTAGTACTGACTAAACAATCTGGCTAAGTCTAGCTAACGGAGTAGCATTTTAATTACCAAAACAAATAAGTGCGTTACAATTTAAATAATCTTTTGCCTAGCTAGCGAACAAACCTTCAAACAGACTATACAAACCATGTTATCAATAGTAACTCAACAGAATAAACAAAAACACAAAACATAAACACATCTACCTGCTATTTTCTTCTCCGCCATTTTCAAGAAATCCCGCTACGGCGACCTGAAGAGGACAAATCAGATGCGATTCGTAAAAGCCACCGCGATTGTATTTCGAATATTTCTCTAGTCTGATTTAATGTCTTAAGTTAAACTCTGAAGTTGAAATAATGGGATTTAATATACTCCTTCTCATATAAAGATACTATATAAAGAATACTGAACTGAGTATATGATATTTGTATTGGGTAAATACATAGCCTAAGTGCAAAATGTTCTATAGTGACAGCTTTTCTTAATAGGTTTTGCCTCACTAATGAGCACTTTTAGAAAATCCAAAAATGACAAAAAAAAAAAAAAAAAAGTATGACGTTATTATGAATGTCACATAAATAAAAAAAAAAATGATGCAGTTGTGCATGTTTAGAAGAATCCTTTATTTGTTACAGATACATTTATTATCACCCTTGTTCCTTGCTATTTATAACTTGTCATCTTATAATAAACTAATTAAATTAAACAACAACAAGAAAACCAATAAAAACTGTGAAGGATTCTAAGCAATGAAATGAAATGAGCTTGTATATCTTTTATGTTTCTCCTCCATGCTGGATTTTCAGTTTAATGAATGGATGAAAAGGATAAAAGTCTATGAAACAGATATGAAACAGATTTGTCCTGAATTGAAGTGTGGGGAAATCATCAGTCTCAGCTCAGAAGCAAAAGTGAAAGTAACATCTTGCCGACACACCACCTCTGAAGCTCTGAAGCTCTGAAGCTCATACAGTAAAAGTCTGAATTTAGCTTATCTATTAAAATTCTCATTTTAATATTTACGTGAAAGGAAATGGCGACAGCAGCCCAGAATTGCAGTGATCAGACAATGGGTGTGTAGTGTCATGTATTGTTTGTTTTTTGTTATATTTTTTATAGTAATTGTGTTCCAGTGTGCTGTTTTAAGTTCTGGTTTTCATTTTGTTCATCTGAAAGATTGTCATTTGGTTTTCTCAAGATAGTCCTTTCAAATATTTATAAAACTACCGAATGATTGGGTTGACATTTAGCCCTTGTATTTTAAAAACATTTCTCAACAGTGAATTTAAGACAGCAATTCATTTAAAATGTACAAATTCATCTCAGGCTACAGTTTCATTTTCAACCCTCAAGGTTTCTTTGTTGCATTTTGCTCTTAGATGAGGAGTTGAAAGGAACAGGCTTGAGGAATTCTTTGCAAAGAAGTACTAAATACACAAAGTGTGGTTAACCAACGTTCATGCTAATGATACAAGATATTTTTTGATCAATAATTTACTTTCAGTAGCACATTATCAGTGAAAATACACTTTCAGTTTCTTCCACGCTTAAGCTTTGGAAAATGCCACTTTCTAAGTGCTGTAGATTTCTGAGAGGTTTTATTATTGTCTTAAGTTCAGGTTGTTGTGAAGAACATGCATATTTTGTACGTGTCATTTGCACCTGCTGGTTAAAAGTCATTCTTTTATCAAATTTCTGTTGTTTAAAATATATAACTCATGAGCATACAGCTAACCAGATGTTGAAGCGTCCTCTTCTAAAACACTTCACTCTTACAACTGAAACACAATTTGGACATGATGTGGCCATAGAGAGAGAACTTCAGGAAGTAATACCAGGTCTGCAGAAGGTGCAGGAGTTGGAGGAGTGTGACTTCATTCTGGTTTTCTGCCCTATTTTTTCCACATGGTGGGACTGACATCGAAGCAACAGGGAAGAACCTTAGTACAATACTAGGTAAAACACTCATTATTTCAGTAATGTCCTGCTGATTAAAACGTACAGAGTCAGTGTGGGATCAAGAAAGTATAGTTCTATAGAAAAACAGAAAAATCAGCACATATCAGCTCCTGAGTAAGTCAATGGATTTCTGCGTGTGTGTGTGTGTGTGTGTGTGTGAATGTGATGTTTTAAATGACTGATTTCAGTAAGTTTGCAATTATGCAGTCTTTTTTCAGAGTATGCTACTATTTATAGCATTTATTTTTACATCCAATTAATTTACATTCGCATGAAAAGAAATATTACATAATACAACTTATTCAATGTTTTTAAAATTAAATATTTTCATACAGTTTTTTTGTAATTTATTTACATTTTAGAGAATATATTAAGGCAGGGGATTGTTTACAGCAGTGCCAAAAACAAACAAACAAACAAACAAACAAACAAACAAAAAATAAAACAACAACAGAAGGCATAAATTACAAGAAAGAATAAAAGAATAATTAAATGATTAAGGAATATAAGATATGACTTATAATTGTCTTCATTCTGAATCTTGCAAAAGGTTTATTTACCTTTTATATTTGTCCAAAGTGAAAGTGTACAGTATGTAAAACATCTTTTACTTTCTGTTTGTGGAATTGCTGAGTTTAGATGGCCATCTTACTGAACCACTTCCAACTGAAAATCTGGAACCTTGTATTTTTTCCAGATGTTTTCTTTAGATCCAAAATAAACAGTAACACCTCAGTACTTAAGGTTCTGTGCCAGTGACTGATAAGTTGTGAGTTTAAATAAATGTTCCAGTCACTGATTTAATGATGTAGAAATGACAAATCCATTAAACTCATTCTCAAATATCTCCATCAAAAGGTAACAAACCTGCAGTTCTGGTGGTGCTTCATCACACGTCTGATCCAGAGCGTATTGTACCAGACAGCAGCAGAGCTGTAAACAGAGAGAATATGATCACAGTCGACTGTCTGTTCCATGAAGATCAGGGATTACTGCCATGTTCTGGAAACAATGAAGCACTGGCAAAAATTAAAAACTGGCTTAATCCTGAGGTGAGGGTTTCTCTTTTCTTTTTTCTAAAGGTGACTCTGTAGATTGATTTTGATTACCAGTGCAGTATATATTTAATGGTTTGTAGTACAATAAAATGGGGTAAGCTTTATATTTTAGCTCGAAAAATGTCTATGAAAAAGTCATCAGTGATCTTATTCAATTTTGCTGACAGTATATATTTTGCAGGTCATTTTGAACGAGACATCAAGAAAACGTCCATGTAAGTCACATTTTTACAGGTAGTTTATTATGTACAAGGGAATACACGCACATATTTAGTTAATTTAGTGTTTAGGTTTCAATTTAAGACTCTTGAGTACTTAGCTTTGTGGAAAACTAGTGGTAAAGTTTTTTTTCTTTTCTTTTTTTCTTCTTCTTTTTTTTTTTTTTACTTGTAATTGTTCAATAATTTTCCCTAATCATTCATTACTCCTAAAATAGACAATTAATTATATTGTAAATGCACAAACCCAATATTTTAGTGGGGTCTATTTTTGTGCAGTGGATGCAACATTTAAAATCAAATTAATATTCATCTATATTTATACATGTATATCAACTTTTTTTTTTCCATTCTGTTCCTCTGAAATGTTGTGTTTTGGCTTTATGAAGCTAATCAATTGAATTATTTAAAAGTAAAAGAACGCACACCACAAAATAAATTGCAATCAGTTAACCTACAATGTAAATGGGCACTGTCAATAATTCATTATATGGGTGATCCCATGTTTGAGGTATAATTTTTTGGTTGTTAATGTTTTAAATTAAGGTTGTTGTGACGGTTTCAGCATTTTTGCAATTATCCACTGGAAATAAAGAAAAAAGAATGAGATAACTTCTTTCTTTCTCCATCATTTTAAGAAAACTCAGATGATACAACTTCCTATGGAACATGTGCCTTGTGGAATATTCCAGATATTTCACAGGGGTGAAGGTGTTCAGGGTTGAGTGAATGCTGTGGAACTAAAATGTACATTTTTTCACAACCTGCAGTGGAAAAGCATGTTTCAGGAATGAGATTTTAATAAACTAATAAGAGTTTTTTGAAGTAGTTTAATGATTATATTTCAAGGAAAAGTGGTTTTATAGGTTTTATTAATGTTTAAAGTTATTTATTTGAAAAATAACTGTTGTGAAAGACTCTTTATCTGTCTTTAAGTTGTTTTCTCTGCAGTCTAAAACTTATTTTCTTTAGCTCATGACCATACTGCTAACCAGATGTTGAAGCGTCCTCTTCTAAAATACTTCACTCTAATAACGGGAAAGACATTAGGACATGATGTGGGCATAGAGAGGAAACTTCAGGAACTAATACCAGGTCTGCAGAAGGTGGAGGAGTGTGGTTTCATTCTGGTTTTCTGCCCCGTTGTTTCACGAGCTGGAACTGACATTGAAGGAGCAGTGAGGAAGCTTAGTACTCTACCAGGTAAAAGATGAATTATTTCAGTAAAGTCCTGTTATTTAACATATATGTGGAATCAAGAATGTATAGCTCTGTTCAACAGGAGCCTAAACTGGCTTATTGGCTCTTGCGTGTTGTTGTGTTGTATGTGATGTAAAGCAGAGGCTTTAAATGAGAGAAGGTCTCATCAACTTTGTTATTATCCAGTGCCTCTTCGATGGACTCTATTATCAAAAAGACATTTATATGTAAATAAAATAAAGTCACAAAAACTTATGTAATATATTTATATGGGGAGGGGGGGTTTTAATTTACAAAAATTACCAGACATAAATTATAAAGATGAGAAAATAAAGAGAATGATTAAATGACATGAAATCTGACATAACCTCATTTGTCTTCATTTTGAATCGTGTAAAGAGTTTATTTGTCTTTTATATTTGTCCAAAATTAATGTTTCCCATATCAGAATCTTTTGCTTTCTTATTTGTGGAATTGCTAACGTTTAGAAGGTCATCATGTAATTGAATTAATTCCAACTGAAAATCTGGAACTGGGACGTTGTATTTTTCCAGATGTTTTCTTTTGATCCAAAATAATCAGAGAAATAACAGTGCTTAACAGCTTGTGCAAGTTCAAGTAATTGTTTCAGTGATTGATTTAATGATGCAGAAATGACAAATCCACTAAACTCAAATGTCTCTCTCAAAAGGGAGCAAACGTGCAGTTCTGGTGGTGCTTCATCCCACGTTTGATCCAGAGCGTATTGTACCAGACAGCAGCAGAGCTGTAAACAGAGAGAATATGATCACAGTCGACTGTCTGTTCAGTGAAGATCAGGGATTACTGCCATGTTCTGGAAACAATGAAGCACTGTCCCTAGTTTTGCAATGGATTGAGACTCAGGTATGTCTGCTTTTCACATTTAAATTCCTCAAATTTTCAAAACATCTCTCAACTTTCCTACCATTGTTGCACTTGTTGTTACAATATAGTTTTTACTAACATGATGCTTATTCATTTTTTTTTTCTGGTAAACAGGTATTACCGAAGACAAAGAAAGGGATTATGTCAAATGTAAGTAACTTGGAAACTTTTTAAATCTTTATGGAGCCTCTGAGTTGACGTAAATTTTTTGAGTAAGTTGTGGCCACAAATTTATTCATTGAGGCCATTACTAACTAACTCTTGGCCACAAATTATTATGTTTTGGTCACAAGATGGCAAAATTGTAGCCACAACTTGTGATCATGACTTAATATATTGTGGAATTTCATACTGTGGCAACAATAGGCTAATTTAATTGGGCTCTCTGATGTTTAATTATATTAAAATACAACAGTAGCCATAAGTATTTTATGGAACCTCATAGATTAATTTTTAAACTTAAAAAAAAGTTTAAAAATAATTTAAAAAAAAAAAAAAAAAAGATTACTCTTAGAAAAATGTAGAAATCACCTTCAAATACTGATGCTGCTGCTGGTTTGCTTGGTGTTTCTGTTTGTTCATTCTTATGTACTGTACCTTAGGTTCAGTGTTCAACCCTTTGTAGCTGTGGCTTTTTTGTGTGTGTTTGCAGGTTGATAAAAAACCTGAAAAGAATTTCAGTGAGTATGACAAGATTTTAATTCATTTAAACTAAGTTCTAATAACCTTTGAGTCAGGAGCATTATACCAGTGAGAAGCATCTGATTCCTTTATTTTATGAAAACTACTGAAAAATTTGAGTACATGACATTTTAATATGACTGTGAATGTTGATTTTTTCAGAAGGAATGGTTTCCAGAGGGCTGGATCGGCTCAAACAACTTGACAGTATGTGACTTTTTGTAACTACTTATAATATTCTGAGTAAATATAAAGCATTAATGAAGCAAGCAGGATGAATGTTAAATTATTGCACAAATGTAAGAACAAGCAATAGATAAAAAGACAAAAGATTAAACATATGCTTTAGATGCAACTTTTGCTTTATTTCTCTTCATCTAAATGAGTAAGGAAAAAAAAAAGCATGAATGATGAAACCAGAGAAGACCACATCCTGCCTGGACCATCTCCCAGACCCTGAATGATCTCTGATTCTTCTCAAGATCTTTTTTTGGAGAAGCTCTGACCAACCCACTATTACACACACAGTTTTAATGAATCACCAGTACAATAAGAAAATATAAACACAAAATGTAACTTTTAACTGCCTGCATTCTGACTAATGTTCTTATTACTGCTGAGTATTAGAACTTTCTCCATGCCTAGTGTTTATTTGTGGCTCTTGCTGTTCTTCCTACAACTGTCTTGCATCCTGTTTCTGATCAGTGGACACTGTACTGGACTTTATGATAAATTCAATGAAATGAATAAATGAAATAAGGATTAATTATAATTATTAGCAGTATATTATTATTATTTAATAAAATTATATGTATTATTATGTAATAATAAATACGTAAGGAATAAATCACTATGGAGGCATGTTGCTATATTAATGACAGGTGGTAATGTTGCAGCCTGACGGGAAGTGGAGTTACGGTTATCACTCCAAAAGTTGATTATTTACCTATAACAGCACATCTGGAAGTGTTTTCTTTCTCCTATGCCACAGCAACTGGCCATCACTGACCATTTTTTTATTAGTTAAAGACCAACACGTCATAATTTGTATCCGTTTATAGTGTGGAAAAAAAACAACATTAAATCTTCATGTTATCACTTATATTGAAGCAGTTGTATAGCAGCTATAAAGAGTCATTCCCTCACCGATCTCTCTTTTTTTTTTCTCTTGAAGTTAATAAGACAAAATAATGCAAAGAAATCTGAAAGCACAAAGTCCTGAAGATGTTCCAGTGTTGGAAAGCTGACAGCGGAGACTCTTGAATGAATAAATAAATGCCACCTTACAGAAAAATTGTAAAATATGTTTATTTGGAGGGTTTGCCATACAAGTCCCTGTGAATTAGCCATTAAAAAATTAGAACAAGGGCAATAATATAAACTATGCTAACCAAACTACTGTAAGATCTTCTGACCAATCAGAATCAAGAATTCAAAAATTCTGTGAAATAACAGCTATAGTTTTCTAAAATGTGTGTTCACATATTTCTAGCTCTGAAGGTGTCATCCTACCTAAATAAGGCTTAAGGGCCTTCAGAGTTATTTTCATTGTGCTACAAGATGTTTTATTGATTAAAATGTCTGTGTCATTTTTATGATGTTGATAAGAAAAATAAGGAAATATTTATATTTCTGGACCCAAAGACACCTTTGGTACAATATACTCTTAGAAAAAAAAAAGATCAGCCCCATGATCAAACCAGTTTAAAATGATATTAAATGGAAGACAGTGAGCTTGTGTGAATGTATCTATCATCTACATATACATATAAACATATGTCCAATATATAATGCTGGCAGTGATTGGTGACAGGTGTGCATGATTAGAAATCCAGTGACTGAAAACGTGACAAGGTGTGTGTGCTATGGGAAGTGTCGTCTGGGGCGGTCATGTTTGTAGGTTGCGGTGTGTTCTGGGAAATGGAGTTTGTTGCTGGTAACTAGATTGACCTGATACACTGATAAAGGACTTTCATCACACACACCCAATTAGAGTGATCTAGGCCTTTTCCAGATATATGCAGACTTTTTTTTCTCTCCGATATATCATCTAATTCCAGAGGATTTACTTTGAACCAGTTTTTTGAATTTTAAATGAAAATGTTATTACAGGGTGACTGGCAGTGTATGCAAATATCTAGCAAATGCAAATATCAAATATCCTTCCTGCATTGTAAACTGGATTTAAAAAACAGCTTTTGAAATTAGGATAAAACTTCAAAAATGACATGTCAACAATTAAGTGTAAACTGTAAACTGCAAAGATCAAATGCTATAAGAAGAGCGAGCTGTTGTGGGTTTGTTTTTCTTGCTTCTCAGATGACGGGTGTAAGAAAGAAAGTGAAAGTAGCTTGAGGTAAACTGTGAAACAGGACATACAAGAAAGATTAAGCAATTTGTTCATACGACTCCGTTCAAGACAAGAATAACTGAAAAACAGCTCGTAAGTAACTGCTTTTTTTCCCTAAAAACACATCTAAAGGCCTAGCAGTATTTCAATAATATGAACAGGAATGTTTTCTGAAATGTTTTGAAGCATTTGCTGAAACTCAGCAATTTTTGTGTAGGCTTTTGTGTTCCATACTTTTATGACTTCTTACTCTTTATGTATGGATCATATAAAAACTCATTTAAATGGCTAGTAAGGTTACATTCTTGTCATGCTAGCTATAAAGTCATAATAGGGATGTGATCAAAGTTATGCCAATTTTAAAAACTCTTTATAGATCCGATTTCAAATCAGCTGGGTAAGATGGCTGAATTCGAAGAAAAGGCAAAACAACCTTGTGCTGAAGTTAAAGCTGACTCTTACATAACCTCCCAACCAAAGGTAGAAAAGGAACTTGACACAAAAAAGAATGGTAAGATTAATGACCTAAAGGTTTCATACCACTGGCTCCGGGTTTTATTTTTTCGGTTAGATGATTCATGTGTTTTTACACCTCTCAATGTACTATCGTCCCCTTTATATAGTCGATTTACTCAAACTGATGAGATTATCCTTGCCTATCATGACTTGTGTCTAAAAAGTTACGCTTAATTTCAGTTAAAATGAAATGAATTAAAAATCACATCAAGTTTTTGAAAACCTATTTTGAAAAATTATTTCTCGGTTAACAGAAGAACATCAGAAAAATAGCCGAGATGTGCAACAAGTAATGAGCCTTACTACAGAGGAAGGAAACCGAGGTCATAGTGAAGGGGAACACAGAGAATGTTTTAAAGACCCAGGCATGAAGAATGAAAAAACAGATGAGCAAGATAAGGACACTGGGGTGAAACTGATGGAGAAAAATCATGAGCAAGAAGAAAAGACTATAGAACGTGAAGCAAAGACATGTCAACTAAAAGAGAATGCTGTAAAAGAAGGAGAGGTTACCGTGGACAGGAATGCAAGTCATGGTGAGACGAATGACAAACAAGAAGAAAAGAAAAGAAAAGCCGATGGAAAGATAGCAGAGTTTGAAAAGGAGAAAAGTCATGTAGAGGAGGGAAACCAAGGTCACAGAGAGTGTTTTAAGGAGCCATGCCTGAAAAAAGAAGAAAGAGAAGAGCAAGATGAAGACAAGGTGGGGAAACAGATGGAGCAAAGTCATGAGCAAGAGGAAAATACAAGAGATCCTGGAGAAAAGAAAAGTGAACTAACAGAGAATAGTTTAGAAGAAGGAGCGAGGAACATAGAAGTGCTAAAGAAGAATGCAAGTCAAGATGAGAAGAATGATGAACCAGAAGAAAGGAATCTAAAAATGGATGGGAATATAGCAGAGGGTGAAAAGGAGAAAAGTCAAGGTGATGAGGAGGAAACCAGAGAACCAAGACAGCAGAGCAGCGAAGTAGTCAACAATGGTGTTGAGGAAGGAGAGATGAATGTAGAACCAGAGAAGAAGGAAACAAGTCAAGACAAAAATGACAGTGAACAAGCAGAGAAGGCAGAAGCAGTTGAAAGATCAGCAGAGACCAGTAAAGTCAAGAATAAAAGATTATATGAAAAACAACCCTTTAAGAAAGGTAAAGTGCTTTTTATTGTCTCTAGCAAAAGAGATTTGTATTTGTTAAGTTGAAGATATATTTGCCTAAATGTTTTTTTTTAAAAAAAAACAGATCTTCAATTAAAATGCTATTAAATATCTACATATAAATTGTTCTGCTGTTGGATCAGATCAGTCCTGTTTTGAGAAGTTTGTGAAAAATATAATGTTTTTTTATTTATTTATTTATTTTTTTAAATTTTCCAAATGCAACCAATGAAACCATTAACTCATTTTGTTTAGCAAAGTACTTCACTATCCAGACTGGCAACACTCGAGATTCCCATAAGAAATTTTTGAAATGTCTCCATGAAAAGAAATCCAATCTAAAGCAGGGGGATAAAGCAGAGAAGTGCAAATTCATTCTGTTTTTCTGCCCTGTGGTTTCCCGAGCGGGAACCGATATTGAAGCAGCACTGCATCAACTAAATGAAATATCAGGTAATTCCATCCACAAAAATAAAGGTAAATTGCAAGTACAGGTAAGTACCCATTCAGATATTATGTAAAATGTATAGTAATTTTAACAAAAGGAAATACACTAACCCAAACTCTTGCCCTAACCGTGACTACGTGTATACCTTTTCCCTTGAGAATTACTAAGAATTTGTGACTGTGACAGCATGTAGAAATACCCTTTTAACAACTTCAGGTCGTCAGTTGGTAACTCCAATTCACTTCGGTCCTGCCCTCCCACCCAGGATTTCAAGGTCAAGGTGATATGCCTCATATGAACACAAGAGCTCACTTTCAATTCTCTTACTTCGCAGACACCAAACCTGCTGTTCTAGTGGTTCTCCATTGTACAAATGATCCAGAGTGTGTTGTACCAGTCAGCAGCAGAGCTGTAACCAGAGAGAATATGATCACGGTTGACTGTCTATTCCATGAGGATAATGGATTCTATAAATGCTCGAAGAACAAAGAGGCTGTGCACGAAGTTATTCAGTGGCTAAAAACAGTAAGATCTTTAATATTTTCTCAGACTGTTCCCTCTGCCTGTGTGTTTTCAGATGTGTTTATCTTGTCTATCAGTGTACATTATTAACTGTAATAACACATTTTTGTTTCTTGCAGAAACCATGGAGAAATGAAAAGTAAGGTAAAGTTCATTTGTACACTGCATATACAACTACAAATACAACTACCTGGATCTAGAATGTACTTACACATTTTACACTCTACAGTATGTTTGGGAGTGTAGTATTTTGGGACTAAAATCAACTTCTTGTTTCAGATTTACATAAAACACAATGCTGTTACTTTAACATACTCACCGATGAGGTGGCGTGATGCAGCCTCACACAAAACAGAGTCACTGTTAAAAGCTGAAGCTGATTATTCTCCTGTAATAGTACCTCTTACCCCACAATAATTTGGCAACAATTTTTTTATTTGTTTATATTTAATGTTGGCTAACATCCAACAAGTTCCTGTTATCACTTACATTTTGACATTTATAAATGTTTCCTCAGCCTTTTTTTCTTTTCTCATTTGTAGTATAAATAAATAAATAAATAAATACATAAATAAATTGCAGCTTATCATGCTATAGAAAGTCATGTTAAGACTTTCCAGTGGTGGAAAACCTACTGTTTCAACTTTATTTACTTTATTTATTAAACTTTATTTATGACATTATTGACTCTTCAACAAATGTTATTTAAATGTCCCTTTACAGAAAACTTCACTATATCAGATATTTTATTTAGTTAAATGACAGCATATAATAATCTGTTTATTATTAGTCTTAGATTAAGTGGAACATTCACCATACAAGTCCCTGTGTTTTTTAATTAGAAAAACATTTTTTAATTCGAAAAACAGAAAAACAGAAATGATATATTAGAATGATCAAGTTACGATAACCAATAAACCAATAAACTAATAAATAATAAGCCATTGGCTCAGAAGAATTAAGTCAGCATATCATGATGAATACTGACTTAACTTCAGTAAGAAACATCACACTCATTAAAATCACATGATTTTTGATTAATTTATTTTTTTTGCAGATGTAAAACGTTGGAGGCTACCCTTCAAAAATTTTTTGCAAATGTACCAATAGCTAATAAAACTGGGATGACTCACTAAACGTATTGATCAGGTAGAGCAATCAGTGACATAATATCAATTACAGTCATTACTGCCTAATAAAGGCTATTCTGGTTTAATAAAGGCTATATTACTGCTTCAAAACTGTTTTTTGATTTATTTATTTTGTTAACTGAAAATTAAGAACTGAAATCTTCAAATCAAAACAGCATAATCAACACATGTTCATGGCTTTTAAACAGCTTCACAGTAAAATGTTTTAATTCACGTATTAAATTTTTTTTTCTAAATTCTTCATACACTGTATACTTTGCACTGCTGTACTAGATTATATGCACTTTATAGTTGCAGATGTATGCTTCATTATTAGAATGACAATCAAGCTGCCTTGCTGAACCCCAATAAATGACTTGCCTGAACAGATTGTTTGAACTAGTAATTTATTGCCAGGACAGGACAACGCAATTTCTAAAAAGGTATATAAATTATAAATGGTTGCATGCTGATGTGGCAATATTACCAGTTAGGTAAAACATCTGTTATACTTTATTATCCAGATATATATTGGCTATCATTGATAAAGGATGTGTTATATTAGGAAAAAAAATATTAGTGGCACACCATGAGCTGAAATTCATAATGGTGGTAACAATCACAATGCAATGTGATATATCACTTCTCAGCAGATAGACTGAGTCATTAAACATTGCTTTCTAATGAATAAGAAATAAAAAGAATTGCAGTTGAACTAGGATAAGACTGACGTTATCATATTTGGTCATCCTACTTCCACCACAGCTATAGCATATAATTTGGGGTCATTATCAGCTAATATATGCAGCTGTGTAAAAAAAATCTAGGCATCTTTGATTCTGCCTAAAGTTAGACAAGCAAATTAACCTAAGTTGTGAGAGGTTTTTTTTTTTTTTTCCAGCTCCAAGACACTGCTAAACTAAAAGGCATCTTATCATTCAAAGATCTGGAAACTGACATTCTTACTTTCATTTCTTCCCATATGCAGTGATGGGAAAAAGAAAGTACACCCTCCTTCAATTCTGTGTTTTTATTTATCAGGGCCTACATAACAATTGTGTGGTGCTTGGTAAGGACCACACACAACTTGGTGAGGACCACACAATTGTTATTTAGACCCTAATAAACAAAAAACATGACTGTAGATTACTGCAATTCCCTTTGGGATTTTGGGAACAATCGGTTGGCCTTGTTGCACCTGCAGCTGGTCCAAAATGCGGCTGCTAGGCTTCTAACAGGTGCCAAGAAAAGGGAAAGCATCTTCCCCATCCTGCCCTCCCTCCACTGTCTACCAGTTAAATACAGAATTGAATTCAAGGTTTTATTGTTTGAATAGTGTTTGAATACTAAATGGTACTGCACCAAGCTACATCTCTCATCTTTGCCCTGTTTCCTTAAGATCTTCTAATCACAGCTTTTAACCATTCTGTGATCTCAGAGGAAGTGCAAAGGTGACTGGGCCTTTTCTGTTGCTGCCCCAAGATTGTGGAATAGTTTACTATTGTTTGTAACGTCATCCCCCACAGCAGCATTTTTAAATCCAACTGGAAAACATATTTATTCTCTGAGGCATTTGAGTCCTTGAGGTCTGGATCATCCAGTTATGTTTTTGTCTTGTTATAGATGTTTTTTTTAATTTTTTGCTGTCTCTTTTTTGTTTTATTTAATCTATTTAATTTCTTAATTGTCTTGTTTTTATTTATTTATTTTTTAAAAATCTAAATCTTATACCGATTTGAATTTTCTGTACAGCACTTGGCTTGACAGTGCTATTAAATGTGCTATAGAAATAAAGTTGACCTGACTTGAAAGCTGACTGAACATGGTTATGCGAGCTTCCTCTTACAACTGCCTTGCTATAAAGCAGCTCATCAGAAACTAAATCAAACATTTGTGTGTTCAAATACTTTATGGAATAGATAAGAGGTGGTTGGCCTCCAACCACCTCTTAGCAACAGTGTTTTACTTTAAAATGGTGGGAGTAAGGCAGAAAGTGATACAGTGATAGTATGGTTGCAAGACCTTTGTATTTCATTAATGTAGGACCTTGCAGAAACTTCTATTATTTGACTACGAAAAGAGTTGGTATGTGTATATTTGTACATCAACCAGCTGAAGTGTAACAATCAGCCGATTTGGATCGATGCATCAATTTAAAAGGGGGCAATCAAATCGATAATAAGTGGTTATAAACTGACTATTATATTAAAGGACAGACAACTGGTGTCTAAAAATAAGTCATATTTTTGAACTGATCTGGTGCAAGATTGTTAGCCTGTATCTCTGATACTTAAAATAATTATTCACTATGTCAAAATCATTCACATATTATCTGTAGGCCTACTCCAGATTCAGAACAAGCTTGGTCACATATTGAGCGGGGGATTCTAAATCGAATCATATCGTTTTAAATTGTAGTAGGTTCAGTAGTATCATCAAGAATCTAACTTGTATTGTGTGTAAGCCTGAGAATGACACTCCTGGTTTTTAACCTTATCTGACCCTGCTTCCATCCTAGGCTTATTTCAGATCATATTTTATGAGCGATGCTCGTGTCTTCTTTTTCCATTCGCATCCTAATCTTTTCATTCATTAATTCATTCATCTTCAGAAAAGAGAGACTGGTGAGAGAACAACTGTTTATAGCTGTTATAAGGAACAAACTTGTCTAGTGGACGTTCCACAGCAATTAAATTTAAGTATAAACAGTTAAAAATCACATGTCGTTCATTAATAAATGTACAAATTCTAATCATTAGCAAACTGGCGTGGTATAAAGGGAACACAATAGTTTGGAACATGCAGTTATTAGAAAATAATCCACTTCTAATCCATAATTTAATCCTGACTCACTCTGCCATGACCGTGAGGGGGGCGGGGGCGGAGCTATCACACAGACGAAAGTGAAAGGACTTTGGACTTCCTGGTTGGATGCAAAATGGACAGACGTCTCTTGTAGGCTACATGAAACATTTTAAATACGGTTTAAGTGTTGTGCAGCATGCTGTCACGCAGCCCCTGATATACAAATAGGATAGAAATGAGCTTCTCGACACGGAGAAACCATTCAGGTGAAGCAGCAAATTTCTGAGCAAAGGTAAACACAGCTGAATGTTAAACAATACACACAGATGTGCTATGGAATTATCCTGTACAATCTATTGCATTTCTGCTTTTAAGTACATCGAAACGACATCCCTCTATTTTTTTTTTTTCTTGCTGAGCCAAACCGACTTCTTTTGAGCAGACACTACTGCCATTTGAGCAGAAATACCATATGAGCTGCTCTGCACCTGCCTGTTTAGCCGGCTAGCCTGATAAGACAACTCTCAGCAGCAAAGCTATGATTTAAAAGGAAATTGTCAGAGATGTTGAACAATTAACATGGCTTGCTAAGCTACTGCTAATGTAGCTAGCTGGTATACAGTAATTTGTGGCATTATTTTATGTGGAAGCATGGGAACAGTGCTTTGACAATGGATTTGTTTGGTTTGACTAGAAAGCTGTTTCTGAAAGATTTGTATTTCTCTCTCTCTCTCTATTTTTAGTGTTTCATTAGTCTGAACCTGTAGGAACTGTAGGAGATCAAGATGGCAACTGTGAGCAACCGTAAGCCAAACTTTCATTGCTTTACTTCTGTCCTACTGCTTGGACTTATTACCAAATGAAAACAAAATCTGTACCTTTGTTTGTCTCATTGTGTGTATATTTTCCTACACAGATGAGTTTAAACTGCTTTGCCCACATGGTGCACAGCCTCAGTCTGGCTCTCTGGTCACTTTCTCCTGCCACCTGTCTCCTGAAATCAGTGCTGTTGACATGGAGATCCGGTGGTTTAAGGAGACACACTGTGTTTGTTTCTATAAGAACAGACAGGTGATAGAGGGGAGAGGTTACGAGGGCAGAGTGAGTCTGTTCACTCAACTGGAGAGAGGAAACGTCTCCTTACAGCTGAAAGACTGTACAGAGTCAGATTTAGGACATTACCTCTGTCAGGTCACTCATGGAGACAGAACAGAAGAGCTTGCATTGGGAGTTCTAATGAATATGGATGTGGGTAAGTATTTCAGAACACCTGATAAATTCAGCATTGACATTTGTAGTTGCTTATCAGAACATGGAAAGACCAGTGAGAAACACATTTAGAATTCTGTGGTATTCGGTAAATACAGTATTGCATGTAGATGATGCATGAAATTGATCTATATATACACAGTTAAATACAAATATTTGTTACAATTTTTCAGTAGAAAGTAGATCGTAAACAGAATACGTAAGGACAGGGGGATCCAACGTAAAGGTCTGCTACGTGTAATGAAGAATAAAGGTTTAGATTCTACTATATACAATCAACATATACTTGAAAAAGAAAGACTTTGAGAAAATGATACACCCATTTGACACACCCAAATAATTGATCAAGCTAAACATATACAGTCATGAAAAAAAGAAAGTACACCCTCCTTCAGTGCTATCAGTTTTTATTTATCAGGGCTTAAATAACAATTATCTTCACCAGCTTCTATAAACAAACAAATAACCTCAGGTGACAAAAAAACAAAAAAAAACAAATTTCAATAAGTAGTTATTTTTTCCAAAAAGTAAACCAAAATTCAGAAAACAGGTGAGAAAATATAAGTACACCCTATAATTTAGTAACATGTAGAACCATTCTTTATGCAGTGCTCTCTTAAGATCTTGCCACAGCATCTCATTGGGGTTGAGGTCTGGACTATGACTTAGCCATTCCAACACCTTGATTTTTTATTCTTCTTTAGCCATTCAGATGTCAATTTTGTTGTTGTGCTTAGGATCATTGTCCCAATTTTGGCCCAGCTTAAGCTGCTTTACAGATGGCCTCACATTTGTCTCAAGTTGTGGAGTTCATCATTGTCTCAATGACTGCAAGTTTCCCAGGTGTGCATCAATCTATAGCATCATGATGCTGTTTACACTGATTACCTGAACAAGAGCGCTGCATTATAAAAGCCCATGCAGGTGGCCACAGATTTGCCTGAGAAGGCACCCGCAGCATTAAAAAACATTATTTAAAAAAAGAAAAATTGTAAACATGGCTCTGGTGAAGCTTTCTGTAGAGATATGACTATTTTACCTTTATTAAAGACGTCAGTGTCAGTACTTTGAGATGAAGCTGTCCCTGTAAGCTTTCTGATGCAGTCTTCAGGAGAGAGTTTTATGGTTTCAGTTATGTGACAAGCTGCATTTTTCTGTCTGAATAGCTTCAAAAGAGGAGAAAAAAATTAAGTGGTGGAGCATTGTCAGCACATCGGAACTGACATGAAAGGATGTGTTAAGTTTTAGAAATATACATTCATGTCTGCAAACTGTGTACATAAAATACTATAATTTTGCATTGTCATTTTTTTTTGCCAGATTCTCCACAAATGTCTGTCTATATCTATCAGGTAAGTACACCATTAGACATCTCTATACCTCTAACTAATATCAGGTTGTATATTATCTATATATACACAATTAATTCATTCTGTGTTGCTGGACTCATGGTTAGACCCACACCCCAACCAACCCCCCTCCCCCAGTCCAGATTTCCACCTGTCCTTCACACTGTTTAATTCATTTCCACAGTTCGATAGAGAATGGACAGAGGAGGAAAAAATGAAAATGGAGGAATCTGCTCTGTTGACTGGTGAGTATAGAAAGAGCTGTGAAAGAAAAAAATTTCTTAGACTGCTGGAAGTATTTTATGAATATGTACACCAATATAATCAAGCATCTTTTTACACACAACGATTAGGAATATAAAATTTAATTGTATGATATGCCTGAAGGTCATGTCAAGGTCATCTCTTGGTCTCAAGGTCTTCTCTAGTTTTTACATGATCACTATAGATTATTTAAACTACTTGTGGAGAGTAGACTTTTGCCAGACAAAAAAAAAATTATGATAGCGTAAATAATCCACCTTATTCATGTTCATCCGTATCATCATAGCTTTTTCATACCAGCCGCCCCTGTTAACTGGAACAAAATGAATAAATCATATAAATGTAAAATATAAAAATGATAACAGACTCTCAGGGCAGTATATGTTTATGGATTATGTTTGTGCAAAAATGCCAACTAACGATTACAATCATTTCAGAGTATAAAACAGAGAATGAAAGGCTTAGTGATGACCTTAAAGAGAAGAGCAGCAGACTGGAGAAAACTGAAGAAGAACTAAGAACCACCAAGCTGAACCTAAACAGCAGGACTAAATCACTAGAAAATATAGATCAACAGCTAAATGAGAGTAAAAGAGAGATAAAGGATAAAGATACAGAACTGAGAAACAGAGAGCAAATCATCAAGGATAAAGATGCACTGTTCAAAAATACAAAAACTGAACTAGCGGAGACGACTAAAGAGCTACAGGAGAGAGAAGGAGCTCTACATGAGAGAGATCAACAACTGAAACTGAAAGACACACAGATACAGGAGGCACAAATACAAGTGGAGGAAATGGAAAAAAGACTTGTGGAGAAGGATAAAGAATTAAATGAGAAAAATCAACAGCTGAAAGAGAAAGACACACAGCTAAAAGAACATTTACAGACTTATGAGAAGACTCTTACTGAGAGAGATGCAGTATTAATGGAAATGGAAGAAAAACTTAAAAGTACTACTGAACAGATTAAGGAGAAAAACACACAACTAGACAATAGAAACAAACTGCTGAGTGAGAAAGATACACAGCTGGAGAACACTGTAAAAGAGCTGGAAACCAGTAAAAATAAACTGGATATTCTGGGACAAGAGCTGCAGGACAAGAACAGCCAACTACAAGAGCAGATGATAAAACTGGACCAAAGGAAAACTGAGTTAGGAGAAAAAATACAACAGTTAGTAGAGAAAAATAATCTCCTAACTGAGAGAGAGACACAGCTAATGGAAAGAGACAAGCAGCTTCAGGAGAAAGACACACTTCTGACAGAAAATGCACAAACCCTTCAGAGTAAGGACAAGCATTTGGAAAAAAAGGACACTGAACTCAGAGAGGTAAACAGTGAGTTGCAGAAAACAGCCCAGAAATTAAAAGAGAATCAGAGACAGTCGGAAGAGAAAGAGAGACAACTGGGGGACACAGATAAAGAGCTGGAAACCAGTAAACATCAACTGGAGACTTTGGGACAGGAGCTGCAGGACAAGAACAGGCAACTAGAGGAGATGATGAATCTACTGGAGCAACAGAAAACTGAGTTAGCAGAAAAAGACAAACAACTTGAAGAGAAGACACAGCTAATGGAAAGAGACAAGCAGCTTCAGGGGAAAGAAAAGAAAATTACACATCCAGACTCTTCAGCCCATGTCAAGAAAAGAAACAGCATTGACGGGTTGCCTCCATACAGTGAGTATTTTTTTTTTTTTTGCCAAACATAATGTGGTTAAAAGCATCAAAGTCTGTGGCAGGGAAATTAGACATTTAATATAAAATAATTAAATCTAATTTTAAGTGCAATGTCTGGTCATATAACACCCGTACGCGCCGGAAACGGGAGATGCAGACTTCCTTCCTGTAATAGTGAGAGCCCATGAGAACTTCATCATCCAGCATTCAGTTTGGCCTTTACTGCCCCTAGGACTACCCTAATTAAGAGCATAGATTAAACAAACAGACCCTTAGTCTGACGATCAAATGAGGCTGGTAAATGGTATATTCTTTAGTACTACTTGAGCAGATGTTTTTTGTAAAAAAAAAAAAAAATAAAAATAAAAGAAAGAAAGAAATCCAAACTTCTAATTAAAATTCCTTTCTGGAAGAGTTCTTAGAATCGAGACCAGTTGGTGGATTGAGTACCTGGCTGTCTCTCACTCTCCGTTTCTCTCTCTCATTTATGTTTGCCCTCTGTGTCTGTCTTTTGACATCTGTATTTTGATTATTATTACTTTTTCCTGCTTCCACTCATAGTTAGTTCTTACTTTCTTTCCCTCACCTTGGTGCATTCAGTGCACTGTCTGCCATCCCTCCCCTGTAGCTCAGTCAGCAGAATACTCATTGCTGCTGAAGAGGATCTGTATTCAATCCCTACAGTTGAATCTTGCTCTCTTAATTCTGTCGGTTTTCTAATATCTGGTTTTCTGCCATTCCTGCCACTCCTAATTCTGTCTGTTCTCTAATAACTCTCGTTTTCTGCTGTACCTGCCCCTCCATCTGTTAGCTCTGCCCAGTGGCACAGTGTGTAATAACACACTCTTACCCTAAGAACCGGGTTCAGTCTCCACAAAGCACAACACTCACTTTTGACTGGCCAAACTCTGCTATTGTGTCCATTCTTTGGGTGCTCTGCACATGAGGGTTGTTAAGATTATTTAGCTTATTTTGATTACAGGGCATCTTGCAATCCCATTACATTAAGTCATGTAACAATTTTAGGCTTAAATTGAACTTAGTTTGATTTCCCTATGGTTTGTTGCCCAGTGTTTTTGCAGTTTCTATTGCTACAATAAACTTACTCATGCATATTGCATGATTTAAAAAAAAGTCTGATTAGACCTATTAGACTCTCTATATTGGCTGTTTTGTTAGCTTCAATGGAGCTAAGATAGTTTTGCCATTTTTATTTTGGTAGCAATGTTAAAATTAAATATGGCCCCATTTGCACCTCAGCCAAACATACAAAGACAGTAATCTAGTTAAATTTAGTAAATTTAATAATTGTTCAGTATATGTTCCAAGGACGACAAGCCATAAGCCGATGTTACCTTGAGCAACCAGCTATGTTATATGGCCAAAAGTCTGTTGACACGTGACCTCACACACATATATGCTTTTTGAACATCCAGATTTAGTCCCCCCTTTGCTGTTATAACCTCCATTTTTCTGGGAAGGCTTTCCACTAGAATTTGGAGTATGGCTGTGGGTATTTGCTCATTCATCCACAAGAGCATTAGTGAAGTCAGGCACTGATGTTGGGGCGAGGAGGCCTGGGGTGCATTCTGCATTCCAATGCATCCCAAAGGTGTTCAGTGGGGTTGAGGTCAGGGCTCTATTCAGCACACTCGAGTTCTTCCACTCCAACCTTGGCAAACCATGTCTTCATGGAGCTCACTTTGTGCATGGGGCATTGTAAAGCTGGAACAGGTTTGGGCCCCTTAGTTTCAGTAAAGAGAAGTTGTAATGCTATAGCATACAAAGACATTCTAGACAATTGTGTGTTTCCGACTTTGTGTCCAGGTGTCCACAAACTTTTGGCCATATCGTATATTATCAAGTTAAGCCAATTTTACACTGTGCAGTCCAAGAGGTCTTTTAAAATTATTATTTGTCATACTCTACAAGATACCAATAAAATCTTGGCCAAATGCTGATAAACGATGATAATGTGCTCTCCATGTCAGATTATATGATGAAGATCCTCTAACAATGGACCTACAATTAAAGAAAGATACTACATTTTGCTTATATCATCAATCAGTGCACTCCAGGCACATGCAGAAAATGGTCTCACATAATAAGAAATAAGGCCTCAATATAATTGTAGCAATGTTATGCCTAGAGAAAACATGGTCAATGAATAGGATTTTGGAGTATCTTTATGACTCCTTGTATGAGGGACCAAGCACATAGGCTGGTTATATAATGTGAATGTTTTCTATATATTAATTAATTAAATATTTATGTTTTGCCATTACCATATTTCTAACTGTCCTGTGAGTTTGGCATCATCTCATGCCATCCTCATATTGGTGGCTTTTAGAAAAGTGTTGCAACAGCAGTGGTCACACTGAGATTTTAATAAAAATGTCTGACATTGCCAGAACGTTGTCGTCGACTGTCTTTGATCACAAAGGCACTAAATTGGCCACCAGTGAACATGACAGTTCTAGCACTGCTGATCTCAGCTCACACACATTTTACAATGTGTGGTTTTGTTAGTGAAAGCAATATTGGGGCAAAAATAATGCAGTGATACCCTGGCTTTAGATTGGTTAGCATTTTCCTAACATATATACTCCTGTTTTTATTTTTGAATGAAATTGGTTTACGGCTTGAAAAAAAAAAATTGTCAATGGTGGATTACTTTAAAAAAGCTGTCTCTATGCTTCTGAATGTTGTACATTCTGGTTCTCACAGTGAGTGGAGAAACAGAATCGGTTTTAATAGAATGATTTATTTTATTTACAGTGGGTGGAGAATCATCTGCTCCAGATCCTCCATTGTCAGTTCCTGTACCAGAACTGAGGCTGGTACTGCTCGGGAGGATGGGTTCTGGGAAAAGGTCAGCAAGAAACACCATCCTGGGCACTGAGAAGACCCATGTAGCTAAATCTACAGCCATCCAGCAGAGTGAGAGCACACAGGGGGAAGCGGCTGGGAGGAAGGTGACTGTGGTGGACACTCCTGACTGGTTCTTATCTGCATACTCTCTGGAGAAGCTGAGACAGGATGTGGAACTCTGTGTCCGTCTGTCTGCTCCAGGACCCCACGCCTTCCTCTTGGTCATACCTGTAAAGCAGCCTACGGGAGTGGAGAGAGCGATGCTGGAAAAGATGGAGGGGATTTTGGGGGAGAGATGTTGGAGAAACACCATGATTCTTTTCACTGTTACTGCTGAAGTTCAGAAGAAGAATATTGAGGAGTTTATACAATCAGGAGACCAGGAGGTCCAGAGGCTTGTAGAGAAATGTGGGAACAGGTTTCATTGTCTCAACATTAAGGAGAGTGGAGATGGTTCTCAGGTCTCAGAGCTGCTGGAGAAGATAGAGAAGATGGTTGAAGGAAGCAGAGAGAAATTCTACAGCAGTGAGATTTATCTGGAGATAGAATCTCAGATTAGAGCAATGGAGACAAAGATCCTGAAGGAAAAGGAGGAGAAAAAAATAAGTGAAGAGAGAGAAATGAGGGAAAAACTGGAAAAGGAGGTGCAGGACTCTCTAAGAAAGATAGAAGGAGTGATCCAGGAGCATGAAGGAGACATCAGAAAACTTGATAACCGAACAACTGAACTGGAGAGAAAGATGAAAGAAGAGAGGGACGAAGAAAAAAAGAGAGAACTTGAAAGGGAGCTGAAACAAGAGGTAGAGCAAAGGACAGAAATGGAAAAAAAGGTGAAAAAATTAAAAGAAAAGAGAGAGAGGGAGAGGAGAGAGATGGAGGAGAGGCACCAAAAGGAGATGGAGGAGATCAGGGAGGAGTATGAAGGAGAGGCCAGGATGGAGGCAGAGAGAAACATAATGAAAATCATTCTGCCTGAACTCCAGAAAAATATTTCGGCCTCAAAAACAAAGATGCAGGAAGAGTTCAGCAGACAGATGGAGGAGAAGGACAGAGAGCTGGAGACTCTTAAACAGAAGCTTTCAAATCTCACAGAGACTCACAGTCTGCTTGAAGAGGTTTATGAGAAAGCTGTGAGAAGCAGCTCAGAACCAGAGAGAGCAGCTCTAACAGGAGAGGCATCGAAGGGACTCTCTCAGAGATTTAAAGACTTTTTTCACTGAGTAACAGTTAAAGAGAAACTTTTCAAGCTGACAGAGACTCACAATCTACTAAAAGAAGCCTACCAGACAACCGTGTTGACCTTAATAGAACCAAAGCCAAAGTAACACTGTACTGGAGAAAGACTGAAAGTACATATTAGGGTTTAGATATACTTTCACAATGGTGCACAAGATTATATATTTTGTGTAATTTTAACTTTATATTTTACCAGTATAGATTTATGTTATACTGGATTAGGTGTAGATAACATTAAATATGATGCAATCTTTTTTTAAGACGGTGGACTGGTAGCTTTTTAAAATACAGTTCTAACAGCTAAAATTCAGAAAAATGGTATTTCCAGTTTTTTACTGAAATCTAAGAGTAAGTGCTTTTTCATAAATATCTAGACATTTTCTCTGACCGAATAATTTAATACATGCTACAGTATTATACATCATTAAATGTCATCCAGGAGCCAAACAATAAGAAAAAAGAAGACAGGCAGGATTCATACATTGTCCCCTGTATTTGTAGCACAAGCTGGAATGTGTTTACTGGACTGAGAACGGGTGAAATTTGTCAATTTTTATATATTTATTAAAAAGGCTGTGTGCCATGATGGTACATCGATTGTCTTTGGGTTGTTTTAGACCTGGCAGTTATAAAATGAATGTGAAAAAAGTGAATGGAATTGTATAAAAATAATTAAATATAAATTTCATTGACATACTACTTTTTGTATATAAATGGGTTGTTATAATTAGAAAGTGTAATAAATATTATGAACCATGTTCTTTTTAATAATGTTTGTCTCATGTGTTTCTGTTCCTGTATATAAGCTGTATATAACTTAGAGCAGTTTCCAAAGAAACAGGACATTTTGGGTAGTATTAATATATTTGCAATAAAAATGAATTAAGGCATTCTTGATTCATAAAATAATGGGGTCCCTGGAAGACTAGTGGTTAGGCCACAGCACTCTCACTGCCACAGCCCAGGTTCAATTCCAGGCCACTAGGGTTGTGTGCAAGTGTGCTCTTAGTGCCAGTCCCAAGCCCAGATAAAACTGGTGAGGGTTACATCAGGAAGGGCATCCAGTGTGAAAACTGCCAAATCAAATATGAGTACCAATTATGTGCTGTGGTGGCCCTAGTAGGAGCAGCCGAAAGAGGAACAACAACAGTAACAGATTCGTAAAATAATGGCCTAACCTAATGTGTTCATTCAGATTACAATCATTTTCTTCATACTAAAGAAAAACCATGATTAAAAAGAAGAGGGTAGCTCAATAAAAATGACAATAAATGTCACATTTGATGTACAAAATAATTAAAGAATTACTGTAGTATCCCAGCAAGAAATCCAGCCATGATCCAGTACATTACTATAATTATTTTTGATTAATGATATTTTTAACAAGGTAAAACAAAGGTAATACTAGATAACCTTCTGAGATGCTGAGAGAGGTGTGAGATTACATGAATAATGTGAACAGTGTAAACACAAGCAATGCAATGAGAGGAAATATTTTAAAGTGGGACTTGTTCTCAAATGTACTGTCGAAAAAAAACAGTGAATATAAATGAAAGCGAAAGAATTTTTAGCTTCCTGTATGAAAACCGAACAGTTTACAACTGGCACACTAAAGCAGCAGGTGTCTGTGAGAACAACGGCAACGGTAAGAGGGGAATGTTATATTCAAACCATACTGACAAATGGGCAACAGACTCAATATATCACACTATTCTCTCTATTTCTCTGAAGGATTTTATTGAATTGTAACCAGAGATGGCTGCTGCAACCAACAGTAAGTTAAACATTAAAGTTTTTATGTGCTCATGTTCTCAATGCCCTATTGATGGAATTTAATTTTCTCTTTATAAGTAAATTAAAGTTACAAGAGTTACAGAAACATTACAATGGGCTGCCTTATAACTTATGCCATTAGATGGGGAAAACATCTTACTCTTTTTAGTGGTTTATGGAAACAGGCATCACCACTTCAAACGTTATTGTATACTTCCTGTTATCTGTGAACCAATATTTAATGAGACATTATGCCTGCCTTTGACTGATGGACAAAATATTGTATATGGTAAATATATCAATATAGTTTTTAACTGTATTAGTGAACTGCATTAATTAATATGTCCTCATCACTGCTAAGCAATGGAGGTCTCACTAGCCCATAGCACCACTTTAGATTTTATAGCAAAATGGCAAGATATATTTAAGATTTCAAATGTACCTCACCTACATCTTGATTCTTAGCAAATAAAACAGTATTATCTACAACAAAATAACAGAAGGAAGTCAGAGCAGAAGTCTGGATCTGACATTTTGGACATTTAAGAGAGAGAAAATAATGAAAGGGTGACATGATAGTGCAGCAGGAAATGATGGCGCCTCACAGCTACAGGGTTCACAGTTTGATACTGAGCTTGGGCTACTGTCTGTGTGGAGTTTTGCTTGTTCTTCCCATGTTTGAGTGGGGTTCCTCCAGTTTCCTCCTACTGTCCAAATACATGAAGGTATGTAGTTTGGCTATGCTAAAAGGTGTGAGCGAGTGTGTGAATGTTTGTATGCATGATGCCCTGTGAGGGACCAGTGTGAAATCTGTGGTGAATTCTCCTGCCTGGCACCCAGTGTTCCCAATACAGGCTCTGGATCCACCATGATACTGACCAGGATAAAGCGGTTACTAAAGATGAACGAATGAATTAAAGAAAATAATAATAATAATAATAAAATAACAAAACTTTTATTTCTACAGCTACAACTGCTAGTTTCTTTGTATATCAGTTCTGCATTTGATTTGCTAAAGATTGTGGAAACTCTATAATAATAGAGCCTGATAGTATTTTCTAGCTAACTAACCCAGGCATAAATAATTACGATGCTGCACACTTTTAACTAGCTTTAACTTGCCAAAATAATTGGTGCAGGGTATTGATAGTGTGAAATTAAAAGAAAACTCATGTTGCTTGAGAAAGTCTTGAAACTTCATCACGGAAAACGGTAACATTGACAAAATTTCTGGAGATTATATGGATAGTGTGTGAGGCAATTAATCTACCTTCAGATTTTAATGTAATCATGTGATAGTATTAGGTGTGTAATGTGAAAAAAATGAGTGTTTTACCAGAAGGAAGATGTGATAAATCTAATTGGTACTTTTGTCTTTTGCACACAGCTGAGTTTAAACTCCTTTCCTCCCAAGACAAACGGGTTCAACTTGGCTCTGCTGCCACATTCTCATGTCGTCTTTCTCCTGAAATCAGTGCTGTTGACATGGAGATCCGGTGGTTTAAGGGGACAGACTGTGTTTGTGTCTATAAGAACAGACAGGTGATAGAGGGGAGAGGCTACAAGGGCAGAGTGAGTCTATTCACTCAGGAGCTGGACAAAGGAAACACCTCCTTACAGTTGAGAGAGAGCCGTGAATCAGATATAGGACATTACCTGTGTCAGGTGACTGATGGAGAAAGAACAGGGACGCTTACAGTAAGACTGTGGTGGCGTAAGTATCCCAGAACTTCACCTTCCTTCAATGTAAACTCATTATCAATGGGATAGAAATGAAAAAAGAAAAACATTGGTTAGCCTTATTCAGATTAAAGAGGTACAGAGTTCAAATGATGTCAATGTGCTAACATTTCTTTTGAATTAACAATAACTCCACAACACCTCATGGCTGTAAAGTGCAAACTCAGAAATTGCAATGGAGGTGGACACCTGACCATCACAACCAGATGTGCTACCTGAACATCCCTTTCCAAAAACCATGGGCAGTAATATGGAGTTGACGCCCCCATATTGGGGAAGAACCACATACTGGTGTGACAGTAAGGTGTCCACATACTTTTGCCCCTATAATGTATGTAAGGAATAAAACACTTAAAATATCAACAATGGGGTTGAAATTCATTACAAATAACATCATGTCCTGAAATCTTATATTTCCTCTTATACCATAGCAATCTACCACTCCACTCATCTTTTTTTTTTCCATTTACTGAAAAAATAATGCATCATACATTTTTTATAGTTACATACATCCACATACATTTATAATTACATTACATTTCTGCAATGTCCACAAAACAAGTCATTCTTGCGCCATCCTCTTTTTTTCTCTTTCTCCTGACAAAAAAGTGCAAGTTATTGAGAATCCACAAAGTCCTCCACCCTGAAGATTTTCATGTGCTGGAAAACTTAAAGTTATAGCTTTACCGCTGACTGCTAGAAAGCTCCTTTCAAACATGCTAAATAAAAAAACCCTAATAATTTTCACATATTTTATAAGTGACTTTATGTTATACTATTACGTATATATTTGTCCATTTCTGTCAGACACATGATTAGTCCTTCATTCTAGACAAAGGAGCTAGTCTATGTTACGTTCTATGTTTATGTGTGCACTGTGCTGATTTGTAAAATGATACAGGTTGCAAGTCTAACTTCCTGCTGCAAGACAGAATCTCTGTAACAACTTCCTGTTTTTTGTCTTATTTCAGTCATTGTTTAGCTTGTTCACACTTACCTCTCAGATATGTTTAGCACTTACATTTGACTGGAGGGCAAATGGAGGGATGACTTTCAATGGATCGCAGCGATTGCGCTGCTCTGTCTCTCACAACACCCCGACCCAGAATCAGGTCATTTACGGGTCACTTAGCACCAGGTTCAACACAAACCTGCAGTGTGCAATCTTGTCTTGGTTTTATTAAGGCTTTTCCACTGTCAGTGTTGTTCTGTGTTGTGTACTGCAGGGGTCAGTAAATGGCAGACCATGGTCCAGATACAGACTGAAAAAAAAAAAAACAAAAAAAAAAACTTTACCAGGGCAATAACTTAATTAAAAGAACTAATTCAGCAACTCCAAAAATTAACCAGCGCAGCTTCTGTAGCAGATCCTCTACTAGCTTATCCAATTATTTATGTAAATTATTTGTGAAGTGATGTGTAGCTAAGTATGGTGACCCATACTCAGAATTTGTGCTCTGCATTTAACCCATCCAAGTGAACACACACACACACACACACACACACACACACACACACACACACACTGTGAACACACACACGGAGCAGTGGGCAGCCTTTTTTGCTGCGGCGCCCAGGGAGCAGTTGGGGGTTCGGTGCCTTGCTCAAGGGTCTCACCTCAGTCATGGTATTGAGGGTGGAGGAGGGCGCTGGTCATTCACTACCCCCACCTACAATCCCTGCCGGACCTGAGACTCGAACCCACAACCTTCAGGTTCACCTGCCCGTTAGGCCACGACTGCCCCGGAAATTCTGCCCCATTATTTAGCTAATGGCAGCTCATATGACCAAAGACTAGCTACAGCGTTAGACCCATTAAGTCAGAAAGGAAAGAATTTCCAGACTCATATATATTTTTCATTTTGAAAATCTTCTTACTTCTTACCACAGGAAACCACACACACTACATTTTCAGGTAAATGACATAAATAAGTCCTCCTAGGCTTCAGGCTGAGGATACACAGGACTGCATCATGTGAGAAGAGTTGGCTCCAGCTACAAATAAAAGGGTTATACAGTATTTATTACGCGTGGATTAGATAGTGTACGTACCTGGAGATAATATAATTTTTTTATATTAGCAGGTCTCCATACACCACACAGACTCTAAGGGAAACTGTTCATCTCTTACATTACCTCAGAATAAATTACACATTCATTCGTCCCGAATACAACAGAACACTACATTTTAAAATTGAAATATATCAACTGAAATATCTGTACTAGATACAAAATATTAACTGTAACTTTAATACGTTAAAATATACCATTTTGAAATGAATAAACCGTTACTCCCTTTTGCTAACGGTTCACTGCTAGCAAAGTCGCTAGCAGCGGCTAATACCAAACCGTTAGCATCACAATGCAGGTGTAGGTCAACTTAATTAGCACTTCACTCGAAAACTATAAGAAAAAAAATAAGCCAAAATACGTGCTACACATAGTAAAAACACATACACTTCATATATTTCAGTTTTTATAAGGCATTAAAGGAAATTATTTAGAAATTCTCTCAGCTGACAAAATCATACCTCTCTCTTTCACGGTCTTTCCTTGAGGCTGAGGCAGAACAGGACTCTACCATTAGGCTGAAAAAAACAGGGAGGGTGATACCGTTTTACACACATGCCAAAAACAAACCTGCAGTCGAACATGCAAGACTTCTTATCTTATTAAAGAATGCTACTCTAGAAAAAAAAGCATGAAAAGTATGTTCCCTGGAGTTATGCCTTATTTATTTAAGGCTGTTGGCGCAAGCGGGAACGGTTCACCCCCTCAAGAATCTCGAGGATTGGTAGTGACATAGTCAATAATTAGAAGTGGTTTAGAGGCGGGAAAAGAAGTCACTGCACTTCAGGGAAAGATTACAGACAGAGTAGAATTTGTCTTTACCATCACCTGAACGCTCTCTGCCTAGGGTTCAATAAAATAGGGCTTTCAGACGAGTATAATATACAGAAGCACCCTGAAGACTGATACAGTATATGTTTAAACAGGTTTTTTGTTTGTTTGTTTTGGACTTCAACTTAGATTATCTTAATTTTCTCATGCAGGTCCTTTTCAAAGCTTAAGCAGACTCTTTCAGGTAATTTTATCTCTTGTATAGTTATCTTCAATTCAGTAATAATTTCTTGTATACTGCTTGTGATTATTTTTTTTCTTATGGTATATAATATTTCTATCATAATCATATCTTACCAGCTTTGTATTCTGTAGCTAATCAATTTCTTTCCTCTAGTGTGGTGTCATTCCCTATGTTAACATCCAGCAGGTAGGCACACATTTATATTTAAAACTGAAAGTTGCCGTAAAAAGCATTTGAAACATTATCCTTCCTGGTAATGAAGTAATGAAATACTTTATCAATACAGTTAAAATCATCAAAGTCTAAATGCAGCAGTCTCATTACTGTTAGTGTTAGTAAGTATAATATAGTTTTAATGTTTTCATTGTCGGGTCACACCTCTGGGGTTGGGGGCTCGAATTCCCGCCTCCACCCTATGTGCATGGCATTTGCATGTTCTCCCTGTGTTTTGGGGGTTTCCTGAAACTCGGGATTCCTCCCCCAGTCCAAAGACATGCGTTGTAGGCTGATTGGCATTTCCAAATTGTCAGTAGTGTGTGTGCGATTGTGGCCTGTGATGGGTTGGTGCCCCGTCTTGTGCCCCGAGTCCCCTGTGTAGGATAAACGGTACAGAGGATGGATAGATAGTATTATAATAATAATAATGTTAGTACTCAAATGTCCGTATAATACACAGTATGGCATCCTTTACTCTGTTCTGTTCACATCTGCAGTGGGGAAGAAAATGGACAGAAGAGGAGAAAATGAAAATGGAAGAGTCTTCTCTGCTGACTGGTAAGTTTGAAACAACAACAATCTCTTAACATTTTTATCAAGATTGTCCAAATCTCGTGTATTCTACATTCAATACATTAACTACATTTCACTGTTAATGTTAATAATTACAGAATATAATACGGATGTTAAAAGCATCATGAAAGAACTTCTAAAGAAGCACAGCGCACTAGAGAAAACTGAGCAACAGTTGAAAAACACCAGGCTGGACTTAAAAAGAGCAACAGGAGAACTGGAAGATAGTACAGATCCAGACTCATCAGGCTCTTTGTCAAAATTGGAGCCTTCAGTCAGTGAGTGGCTTTTAGTCATTCTTAAATGAAAAGCCTCCATTATGCAATGTTAAAACAAAATGGTAAGAATATTTGGGAGATGTTCTTGGCATGAACAATATTTTGTCTCAAAAATATGTTAAAAGCAAAATAGTTATCTTTATAAATATAACATACCCACCTGAAAATTTTTAGATTATCTTATCACACTGTCTACATTTTAACTGATGGTTTTTCATCATCACTGAATCAATGGTATACCATTAATAATTCACTAGCCTGCCAAATCATATAATGAAGTTGATTGACAGTAAATTAAGTGTCTCATTCTTGTTCATTATCAGTGGGTGGAGCATCATCAAGTTCAGATTCTTCACAATTGAGGCTGGTGTTGCTGGGGAGGACGGGGTCTGGAAAAAGTGCAGCAGGAAACACCATCCTGGGCAGAGAGGAGAGGAACCAGGATGTCTCAACTGCAACTACATATATAGCCACCCAGCAGAGTGAGAGCACACAGGGGGAAGCAGCTGGGAGGAAGGTGACTGTGGTGGACACTCCTGACTGGTTCTCTCCTGGAATCCCTCTGGAGAAGCTGAGACAGGACGTGGGACTCTGTGTCCGTCTGTCTGCTCCGGGACCCCACGCCTTCCTCCTGGTCATACCTGTAAAGCAGACTACAGGAGAGGAGAGAAGGATGCTGGAGAAAATGGAGGACATTTTTGGGGAGGGGTGTTGGGAGACCACCTTCCTCCTGTTCACTGTTTCTGATGAAGTTCAGAAGAAGAACATTGTGGAGTTTATCCAATCAGGAGACCAGGAGGTCCAGAGACTTGTAGAGAAATGTGGGAACAGGTTTCACTGTCTCAATATTAAGGAGAGTGGAGATGGTTCTCAGGTCTCAGAGCTGCTGGAGAAGATAGAGATGATGGTAGTGCAAAATGAAGGGAGATTCCACAGTGAGATCTACCTGGATACAGAATCTGAGATTGAAGAAATGATGATGTGGGCTAAAGAAAAGAAGATAGCAAAAGAAGTAAGAGAAATGGAAGTAAAACTAGAGCAGGAGGTCCAGAATTCTCTGAAAAAGATAGAAGGAATGATCCAGGAGCATGAAAAAGATATCACACAGCTGAACAGTCAAATAGCAGAACTGGAAGGAAAAATTAAAGAAGAAATGGATGAAGTGAAAAAAGAGAAACTGAAAAGAGAAATGGAAGGAGAAATGCATAAGAGGACAAAGATTGAGAATGTAATTATAATACTGAATGAAAAGATAGAGTGGGAGATGAGAGAGATGGAGGAGAGACTTGGACAAAAGGTGGAGGAAATCAGGAAGGCCTATGAAGGAGAGGCTAGGATGGAGGGAGAGAGAAACCTTATGAAGATTATGCTTCCCAAAATCCAGAGAGATATTTTGATCTCGAAAGCAAAGATGGAGGAAGATTTCAGAGCACAGATTGAAGAGAAGGATAGAGAGCTGGAGTTACTGAAACAGGCCTTGGTACAGCTTAGAGAAGAGACAAAAGAATCCATATTGGGAAAAGAGGCTCAAGAAGAGCCTGGAGAAATTGTCTCCCAAAACAAGTGTAGAAAACGTGGTGGGAGTATATGATTACTGATAATTTCACTCCTTTTTTTACACACAGTGATAAGTTTTACGATGCAAATCTATGTTTAAATCTGACACATTTGCTGGAGAGAAGAAGATCTACTTTTGACTGTTGGCAACCAGCCTTATACAAAAGTGGTGGAAATGATTTTTGTTGGATTCAATAGGAATTACTTAAGAAAAGCAGTTAATACAGTTGCTAGACCTAACCCTCATTTTATCCTTAACCATTAGTAACTGTTCCTGTTGTTTATGATTATGAATTCTAATTTGGTGTAGTTACACCATGCTTGTCTGTAATGCTGCGTAACAGTGCATCAGTGGGAGTCTAATAAATGTTATTTACAAAAGTGATGAGGCCAATTTGTGATGATTGAATTGTAATCTTTGCATGAGTTATCAACCAAAACATAAACAGTTATTATGTTCAGTAATTTCATTTTGTAACCTAATTTTTATGCCCCAAACATATGGAACACACATATCAATAAACTTTGGTCAGACTCCACTGATTCACAAAAAAAAAAATTGCTAAAAACCTTTTTTTTTTCACTTTAACATTTAACTACATTTTATTACTTGCCTTACTTTTACTGTCATGTTACCTTTACATTACAGTTGTATTGTTTTTTTACTCTATTTTCATTATATATTTTAGGTTTTATATTGTTATTTTCTTTGTTCTCACTCACTCTCCATTCTTACTTCACACTCACTCACTCACTCACATTATTATTACTCACGCTTTATCCCATGGTCCATATAATAGCATTTTATTTTGGTTTGCCTTTTTTCTTTATTTCTCCATTTTTACTTCACACTCTAAAGCCCATTGAGCTTTATTATTATTATTATTATTATTATTATTATTATTATTACAGTTCCAAACAATGGCAGAGGAATATGAGATATGAAGTTCAAAGAAAAAAAACAAAAAAAAACAGATGGTGCATTGTGATGAACTTATATGAATGAAACTTTAACAAGCTTTGAAACAACGTGGCTGTAGCTGCACACTTTTCATGGATTTATTTTTCTCCAGTGACATCATGATTGCCATTTGTGTCTCACTGATATTACATTTACAAATATGTATGTAAAGTGAAGGTAAATTCTGCCACCACTTTGTGAACTAAAAGGCTGACAAGTTTTAATGGAAAATAAAAACACAACAGCAGTAGAATAACATAATTGAAATAGCAGTAGTAATATTGTAGCCTATGTAACTGTTACTCCTTCTGGTTTAGGTAAAACTAACCCATTTAGAATGTAGCCAATTTAAATTACTCAAATGAATTTTATGCAATACTAAATGTATTGTAAATGTGAAAAATGTTAATTGTATCCACTTCAATTTCTCCCATTTCTGATGTACTCTCTCATCTGTGCACACAGGTGAACTCTGATGCAGTAGGACCCCCATTGCTAAGTAGCATGAGTGTCCTGTCTTCCACTTGTAAGCCTTTATCAGAGTTTCAGGATGTTTTGAGCTGGTGTTTCTTTTATCCCATTGTTGGTATGTAATTTAACCTCTGTGCTGCTCTTTCACACACCCATCCCTCCACTTGCTCACTGAGGCCAGAGGTCGCATCGAAGAGCTCACAGTCAGACTCATCATCATCCTGAAAAGAGGTGTGCTCACAGTTATAAGATGCTGCATCATTCATATTTTTATCTGAAACAAAAACATACAATATATACATGGGACTGCTGGAGTATTCCCATGCTTTGTATAACAAATTGCTAATTAGGGAGCAAAAATAGAGGTGTTTATTTACGATTTTTCGTAGGAATTGTGAGTATCAGCACTTTGTAAAGCTGTAACTGTAAGTTTTCAGACACAGGAAAGTCTTCAGGCCTGAGGGCTTTATGCTTTGCTGTGTTTAGTAACATGAAGTAACAATACATATATATATATATATATATATATGTGTGTGTGTGTGTGTGTGTGTGTGTGTGTGTGAGAGAGATATGGTATAGTAATAATTGCAATGAATACCATGAACGGGAAGGATTCTAAACCATATCCAGAACTTTGTGACTGGCTCATTTTCACCAGCATGCGCTTTCCATTGATATGTGATTGCAGCCAGTCCTATACACACACACACACACACACACACACATTCACAGGTAAGAGACCAAAGAAACAGAATTAGGACTTTTCCAGAAACTGTACAGTGCAGTGCAGGCTCTGGCCAAGCTCATTAACACATTGCCATGATAAAAATAGCAGAGACACTATTCTGTACAAACCAAAAATTCAAAAAAGAAGTGTTCCTTTATTTAGAGAGCTGCCATTCCATATAGCTCACACAGACCACACACTGTGCACAGGGCAGCATATTTTTGCTTGGGTCCCCCAAAAATAATCATTTAATTAATTAAATAAACCTTAACATTCTCTGTTGCTATTAAAAGAAAATCCTGCCAGAAAATCATACAGGCATTGTAATAAAAAGGACGCCATCTACATTAACAGCAGCACTGTATACACTGCATCCAACAAACTTTCTGGAATGTAACAAACCCAACATTAAAGTAAATCTAATAAAATATTATTATTAGGTAGCTATTGTTGTCAACTACAAACTGAGTAAGCTAGTTCCCTAGCTTGCTTAGTCACTAACACTTAGTTAGAGATCTGAATATTTGATGCACTAAACAGATACAGATACATATAAAGGCATTTTGTTACACCCCTTATTTGAACGCTTTACAAAAAAAAAAAGATGACAGAATGAGAGAGAAAAAACTGTGCTTACAGTACCTCTCAACATTAGACATGTTTTCAGAGATATGCAACTTGTATGCAAGTTTTACATAGCCACACATATTGCCACATATAGGCCCAAAGTGTGTGATGGAAACAAAAAGCAGTTATTGTGGTTTGTTGTGCTAGAAACTGCACTGATCTTAATTACACAGCTTCAACACAAACTACACTTCTTCATTTTAAAAAACAGTACTGGAAAGAAGCCTATAAGTTACACTAAACTCTGTTAATGCCAGTGCCTACATTTTGTATATGCTTGTGTGTGCGTGTGCATGTGTGTTTGTACCATGTTTGATTTTGTTACAGTTGCGAGGTTGGCCATCCTTTCAGCACAAAACCTTTCAGCTGTGTGACAGTTGCCCTGATTACTCCAGAACAAATAAAACATTTCGGCATGGAGATACCACATCTCTGGAAGATCACAAAAAAGTGCACAAAAAAGTGCTTTCAATTTTGTGGCAACAGTTTGAGGAAAGCTCATTTTCATATAAGGGTGTGATGGCCAGGTGTTCACATACTTTTGGCCATATATTGTATTAGGAATGTTTTAGCACATTTTAAGTTTTTTTTCATATATCAACCACAATAAATTAACATTATGTTAATTAAGATAATTGGACATTTACCTTGGTTAGTCTTCTGGTTGTTCAACACTGCTGCCCCACTTTGTCTAAACTGGTAGTCTACAAAAGAGCAAATTACAAGTTTTACAACCTATGGGTGTAGTGGCACTTGTGCAAGTATGATATCAGAGTAATCATTACCTACAAAAATAATCAGAAATCATTCCAGGTTCTGGTCTACTTCTATGAGGTCACACTAAAGCATCATGCATTCACCTGTCCACAGTTTTATACAGTCTGATATTAAATCCCTCAGTTTGTCCACCTATCTCTGCATTCAGCAATTCTGTGCTTCCAATTTTGTGGCAACAGTTTGAGGAAGACTCGCATTCATGTAAGAGTGTGATGGCCAGGTACTTTTGGCCGTATATTGTATAAGGAATGTTTTAGTACATTTTAACGTTTTTCATACATCAACCACAATAAATTAACATTATGTTAATTAAGATAATTGGACATTTACCTTGGTTAGTCTTCTGATCATTCAACACTGCTGCCCTACTTTGTCTAAACTGGGAGTCTACGAAAGAACAAATTACAAGTTTTATTACAACCTAGGGGTATAATGCAATGCCATTATCAGTATTTCTATCTGTTCAGTGCTTCCAAAATCTGTATCTGTATATGGATCTGAACCTGAAGTGGGTAAGATTTTCATTCATTAACAATAAATTATGATGAAAACCATGTGCAGTGAATGTACAATTTATCTTCTAAGGCCCCAGCAGATATGGTGCCTAGCCTGTGGTCTGTATGGCCTGTATGTAGCAGTCGCTCTGCTAGGAAGTGACAAGGGGTTGTTTCTAAACTGATATAGTATGTGCACAAGTACCACAAAGCAACCACAGGAACAACATATGAGGAGCCCAGAGACTGCTCAGAACAAGGGCACCAAACAGGGCAAAAAAGGGCAGAAACAGTGCAAACTTCCCTGCCACTGACAAAAGTAACACACATGGCATTGCATGCAATCAAAGGCCAGAGGACACGTGGAGGATCAAGACAAGGGATTCATCCAAGTCACATTTACAGCATTTGGCAGACACCCTTGTCCAGGGCAACTTACATTTGTGTCATTTATACAACTGAGCAGTTGAGGGTTAAGGACTTGCTCAAAGGGCCCAGCAATAGCAGCATGGCAGTGCTGGGATTTGAACTCAAAACCTTCTGATCAGTCGGCTAACATCTTAACCACTGAGTTACTCTTGCCCTCTGGGGCTGGAAGTTTGGGGCTGAAAATACAAATGCACTTCCTATTCATAATCTGTGTATTCATTTACATTATAGAATACATTATGTATTAATTCTGAGTATTCATAATTAGTTACCCTACTACAGCCAAGAGCACAAGTGTCAAAAAGAAAACCTTGTTTAGGAAGTTGTGCTGTGTACTTTACCCTCTGTACTCAAACCACTAACCTCTATATATGTGTGTGTGTGTATATATATATATATATATATATATATATATATATACACATACATACACACTTCACTTAGGAGGTTATACTGAGGAAAAGTAAATATGCAGCTTATGATCTTTCTCGACGATAAATACATTTGCCAGATGTGTTGACAAAACTCACAGTGTATTCCCGTGACCAAAAGGATGGTGGTCAGTAAGAGGATGTTTATGATGAGAAGTAGAACCATTCTCTTCTTCCCTACATTTTAAAAGCAATTAATAGACAAATGAAAACCACAATAGTAGATGATTTAAGTATTCATTTCACGTGGCACTAACAAAATATATATATCTTTATGATTAATCATTACCTACAAAAATAATCAGAAATCATTCCAGATTCTGGTCTACTTCTATAAGGTCACACTAAAGTATCATGTATTCACCTGTCACAGTTTTATACAATCTGCTGTTAAAGCATCCCTCAGTTTCTCCACCTATCTATGCATTCATCTATCCACCCCTTCCTTACCTGAAGTATTTCTTGCAGCTACTGTTGGTGGGGTCTGCAGAGACTGATATATGTCCTCAGTTTTTGTTTGTTCCTTCGGATTCTCATATACATTCAGTAACCCGGAATGTCTCTGCTGCATCTCCATTGTCCAAAAAATACTCACTATAAACAACTGGACATAGAGGCTAAAGAAACTATATACTTCAAGCAAGGCTAGAGACTTCTTACTTTCTGATGAAGTGCAACTTTATGTACAGCATTTCATAGGTCTCACAGACACCAACACAGCACATATACAAACCATACTTCCGTCTACTTGTAGTTTCTGTTCCAGGAAAACCACATGAAAATTTTCCCCTGTGAGTTTAACACCATACAGCTAAAATTAAATCCATGCATTTAATGAATAAGGATAAAATTGAAATCATGAATGTACAATTATTAATGTGAACTGAGAGTGATGTATGTGAAAACTGATGTATGGTTTTGATACATTTTACTCTGACTGGGGAGAAATGCCAATAAGGACATATATATATATATATATATATAAAATGTTCTGATGTATTCTCTCCTTAATCCTGAAATGCAAGGAAAAATTCCATTCATCATGTTAGTATTACGCTCTCCATTTCACATGACATCACTAGTCATATGATTTGACATTCATTAACAAAATGACATTATTTTTATGATTTTGTCACTCTACAAACCATCTCTACAAATCAACCAAACTGGCATGAACCAGCAAATCAACTGATTCTTGTTCAAATGAACAAGAAGTCAACAGATAATTGTGATTATCTGTGGAGAAATGCGATTATTTTCCAACAGTACCGTGTCCAAAAGCGTTTTATTCCCATTATTCCACAGCAATTTGTCAACGATTACATTTTTTATTTATTAAAGAATGACATCATGTTTTTTTATTCATCTTTTTTATTTATCTTTTTTCTCTCTTAAAGTTAAGACAAAAAATAAAGCAAAGCAAAGTAAAAACAAAAAGAGAAATGTTGATAGTCTTATTATGATTGTTTATAAAGTTTATTAAGCAGTTTTTTGCTGTTGAAGCTTGTTAGTTTTGTGAGATTTAAGATTTTGTGCAATGGCTCTTGATGTCATCGCCACTGCCAGCCTGCACCATAAACTACATTAACAATCTTTGGATTCCCACACCATTAGGAGAAATGATAAGACAAGAAAATATGAGACCAAACATTACTTAACATTTATGCTCTCTTGCCAATCTTGCTCACAAATTTATCCTTAGGTGAAACATATCAAACATGTCAATCAAACATGTATATATCTGTATAGAAAAGTTCTCAGCAAGTGCAGATGAAGTGATTTCTATGACAATTTGTACACTCCATTTCCTCTGAACTACACATTTTGGCTAGCTAGCAGAATTAGCTGGCATGGTTGCATTAAACCAAATTTGATTGTAGCAAATTTTAAAAAATATTATGTAAAGGACATTATGTATTTAAGTGCTCTTATTTACCTATATGTAGAACAAGGTGACAAGTTGTGTATTGCGAGAAACTGCAATGTCCTTTAATGGACCCATAAATGCTGAAATATTAACAAAGTGATCTTGAACAAGAAACACCATAATAAAACACCACGGATTATGTTTATTTACTTGACAGGTTTAAGCAAATTAGTTGAGAATGCAACAACCAGGATCATCAAGTGCTCTTTTTATCTTATGTAATGAACCTTGTTTATATAGCCTGTACCTGCAATTGCAAAACAAGCTATTTCCAAAAAAAAATTTGAGATTCATTTACTATCAGCTGGTTCCAATTGGCTAGCAGGTCTAAGTTCTTCCTGTATTTTAGAAAATATAAAACATCAATATAAAGTTTATTTTAAGTTAATTTTAGTCAGGTTAATTGCAGTTAACAAATGTCTTATAACAGATTATTTTGGACTTTTGTAGAACTGCGTACAATGGCATTAGAATACCATTGTAGTCAAAATGTCATAAATGAATATATCTCTGATACAAATGATAAAAAAATGCAAGAATAACTATACAACTATGTCAATAAATAAATAATACTGAATTGTTATAATGTTATTGTATTGTATTGTGCTGCAGTTTTGTAACATTGTTTCATCATACTCATTTTCACAGTAACACTATCACATTTCAGTTCCTTTTTAGCATTGCATTTCCGAGCTTATTGAGGTCTTCCATTTGGTTCCAGCTAACATAACTTAACTGTCACACACTTCTCTAGGTAGTTTCACACTATTTATTGCCCACTCCAGGCAAAAATATTTGATAGCAAAGGATTACTCACTCACTGAATAGCCCCATTTGGGCTGACTGACAGATTACAAGCATTAAATAAAAATGTCTCATTCTAAAATGAAAAAAATGGCATTATGAAATAAAATTAGTCTTTTTGAAAAAAAAAAAAAAGTAATAAAAAAACATTTTATTATAAAATAAAAACAAACTGAAATATGACAATGAGTATAAATAATATATAATAGACAATAATGGATTCGGTATTATTTAATTATTAACTCATTTATTTATTTGCATTTATTCATTATTTAAATTATTCCTGTCAAGCAAAAACACAGGATCACTGACATTTTTAATGTTAACCTCTTATCTTGTGTCTATATCATAACAACCTGCTGGTCTTTTAGTATTATATGTACAAATATTTGTGAGACATTTGCGATCATAAATGCTTAAAATTCTCCAGGCCAAAGTGCTAAATACATTTTTGAAAAAGCAGTATAATGATAACATAATCTTACGTGGTGAAGATTGTGCTTGCTCTTATCATAAAACAATGATATACGTGCTGTATTGGTGTGGTATGACTAGGTATGGTATAACAAAGTAAAAGCACTACTGTTATATTGACTTTTTTTTAGTGCAAACTAAAGAACAATTGTTTTGTGGAAAAATCACAGGGCTACAGAATTATCTTTGGGATTTGATTACTTTGCAGTAATCATGCAGCAATGCAGCAATCTAGTCTACAATGTATATTTATAAATGCCATGTCAGATTATGCTAGAATGGATATGATTGATAAAAGATATATATAGCTTATGATACTGCATAGTAGTAAAGCTGATGAACACCATCATGTGCCTGAATCTTCATGGTCTCTATGGCAATTCATGGGCAGCCAAGTTGTCTGTTTTCACCAACAGGTGCTTTCAACTGATTTGTGATTGCAGCCAGTCCTGTACACACACACACACACACACACACACACACACGTGTATGCTTACAATCTGTAAATGCAGTAAATCTTTAAATTGTGCCTATATGCAGCTTTACCTGATAAAATAACCTGTTAGTGTAGGTAAAAGGTGTCAACTCAGTATATCTGAAGTCTTTACAATATTTAGTAAAAACATAAGATGAAAGAGACAGTGGATAAGAATCCTACAATTTTCTTGAAGTAAATCTTGCCACTAAGTGTGTTCTCACATTTTTACCACATACAGGCCCAAAATGTCTGATGAAACTGAAAAGCAGATCTTGTGGCTTAATGGGCTAGAAACTGCACTGAACATAGTGACAACTCTGAACTACTACTACAACTACAATGAAATACCTCATCAACCATTGCTTTTCTCTTTTGAAAGTAATTATAACAAAATGCAATGTTGATTCCTTCTAGGCAAGTCCAGCTAATCTAGCAAACTTCACTTGGTGTTGGAGATTCCTCCAAGAGAAAACCAGTCAATAATCCATGTTAAAACAATATTGGAACAAAGCCTCTAAATTAAAGTGGACTTTGTTAATTCCAGTGCTTAGTTTTTGTATATATTTGTGTGTGTGTGTGTGTGTGTGTGTGCCCTGTTGTTTTTTTGTTACAGTGTCAAGGTCAGCCGTCCTCTTGTCACAAAATCTATAAGCAGTTTTTCAGTCACTGTGGTTACTTCAGAACAAATACAATGCGTCATCATGGAAATACCATATCTCTGGAAGATCAGAAAAAAAGTGCACATCATGTTTACTGATATATTTGAAATGTTTTAGAAGAATTATGTTTTTTTTTTTTATCTATCAGCCAGTATAAATTAACAGTATGTTTTAGATTTGATTGGAAGTTTAGTTATTTAGACTTGGTTAGTCTTCTGGTCATTCAACATTTCTTCCCCATTTTGTCTAAAGTGGCAGTCTACAAGAGAAAACGTCTTTTTTTTTTTTTTTTAACCACAACCTACGGATGCAAAGCAATGCCACTATCTATATCTGTAAGTGCTCCCAAAATCAGGATCTGTATGCAGATTTGAAACAGATGGTACATCATGGCACAGAGGGTCCAGCTGCCCTGAGGATGCTCAGAATGATGGCACAAAAAAAAAAAGAGCAGCACAGAAAACAGAGCAGAGCAAAAAGCAACCTGCCCCATTTACAAAAGCAATAGACATGCTGTTGCACTATGGACACACAGACACACATTATTCCTGTAAGATCATGGCCAGGTAAATCTAACCAAGTTTGGATCTGGAAATCCACCACAGAAAAAAAAAAAACAAAAAAAAAAAACACTAGCATGCCTTCTATTCGTATCTATATGGTATCCATTTACCTGTCATTTCCAATAATGTATTCAGGTTGTGCTGTGTACTTTACCCTCTGTTCTCAAACTACTAACAACTCAAATTTGTGATATAGCATATATACAATAAGTTTGTTGTTTGCATACAACAAAAAGACTATGTAAATATGCAGCATGTGATCTTTCTGGACAATAAACACATTTGTCAGATAGAGTGGACAAAACTCAAAGTGCATCCCCGTAACCAAAAGGTCAATTTGTCCATTCGTCTGTGCATTCAGCCATCCACCCCTTCGTTACTTGAAGCTTTTCTTGAAACTACTGATAGTGGGGTCTGCAGTCTATCAGATGTCCTCAGTCTTTTTTTGTTCTTGATTATCATACACATTTAGTGACATAAAATGCTTCTGCTGTAGCTCCATTATCCAAAAAATACCTTCTACAATAACCAGCCCAAGAGAATAAAAAAAAAACCCATGCTGACCCATTACAAGCAAGCTTTGCAATTTTTTAGGCTTTCAGATGACATTCAACCTCACATACAGCAAACACTAACGCAGCATATTTACCCTCTTGCACTACTTCTGTTTTTTTCCGCTAGAAGAAAGTCACATGAATGTGGTTATCCCTGGCATGTATTTAATGTATAAGGATAAAATATCTACCACATATGTACAGGTATTAAGATGAACTGTGCACGACATAAGTGAGACCTTATGTTTTAGATATACTGTATTTTAATCTAAGAGCATGTCCTGAAATATCCTCTCTGTATTCTCTCCTCAATGTGGAAATACCAGTGAAAATCCCTTTCATGAAGTTATTATTATGTTCTTCTTGCTACATCACTAGTTACATGGACTGATATCCATGAACAGAATGAAAGGTAACACATTAGGTGGATAATCCATCTCTGTCAACTTTCTGGGTAAGTTTATGTTTACTTGGTTCCTTGGGCCTCTACTTCAGCTAATAAACGAATGGGTGTGATTTAACCAAGGACAATGATAAGGCAAGTTGGCAACAGTGTTTTAAAAACAGACGGTCTAACAGTGCCATATAAACTTACAAGTGTAACCTTGTGACTGTATTACCCTGTAAGGAAAAGCAAAAGTAAATTAGACCTTAGACACTCGTTCTGTTGTTGTTGGTACAAACTGTTCTAAGTTCTCTTGAGGTGAAAGTGCAGCCAATATTTTTTAAGTGTTACATAATTACACACTGAACTTTGTAGCAAGCAGTGTAATGTGGAAAATAAGCAGGCCATGAAATGTTCTTTAATGGAACTATAAATGAACATTAAATATTAATAACTTACTCTTGGTGTAGAAATAAAATGAATTCTATATAATGTTCTAGACATGCGTGTGCCGCCAGGTGTACAATATGTAACTATCTATAACAGATGTGTCCAATCTTATAAGGAAAGGACCGGCGTGGGCACAGGTTTTCATTCCAACTAAGCAGAAGCCACACTCAACTTATTAAAAACCTCAACTTATCAAACGGGTCAAATCAGGTTTGGCTCCTGTTTGATTGGAATGAAAACCTGCACCCACACCGGCTCTTTGCAGATAAGATTGGACACCCCTGATCTCTATCTATCTATCTATCTATCTATCTATCTATCTATCTATCTATCTATCTATCTATCTATCTGTCTATCTGTCTGTCTATCTACCTATTTAAAATGTAGTAAGGTGAATTAAAATACCAATCAACCCACACAAGTCATAAATACATAACTAATAAGACATGAATTAGTCTACAAATGCGGTCACTTACTGTACATCTTATGTCCAATGCATTTTTTTTTTTTATTGAACTATTAGCACACTACATCCAGCATGTGGCAGCAGATGCATACTAAACATGCTACAGATAGAGAAAAGGAAATGTAGATTCAGTAGTTTATTTACATCTTTACAGGAAACAGTTAAGCCAGAGTGTTGTAGGGGTAGGTCAGGAAATTGTTTATCTTCGAACACCACTGATTATTCCTGTTTACTTGTCAATTTTGAGTAGGCAATGTTAGAGGTTTTAGAGCTAAAAATCATACAGAAAGGAGATAGTTAGTATCAGTGTGAGAAATTATAGACAAGAAGACAAACCATTTTAACAAATAACATAAGTGTAAGTTAGACAAAGAGTGTGTTAGCCTACAAAATGAACAGCAGTTACTGAGTCCTGGTGGTTAAAGAGTTAAAAGTGAAACCAACGCAGGAGACGTTCATAACGAAAGTGAAAGGTGTTTTTTGCGCAGTTGCTCTGCAAACTCTGAAGAGGACAGTCAAGGTGAGTAAATGCTCCTGAAGCGATGTTACATGATAATAATGTTTTATTTTTTTATGATTAAAAAAAAAAGTGTGACGTGGTGGTTCTTTGTGTGTGTGTGTGTGACTTTGTCATATTAATCTTAGTAGTTATGCTTTTTTTCCCCCCCAATCAAACAAACTGTGCAAAGCTGTAAAACTGAATAAAGCGAAATTTGGCAACGAGCAGCCTAACAGAAGCACCAATCGAAAAGGTTGTACATTACGAAAACAAAAGGCAGCAGTTTCTAAATCAATTTCCGTTAAATAGCAAAACAGTTATTCACAGTAATATGAGAGCTACAGAGAAAGTCTAAAATAGCATTAGTATGATCAAAGCAATATGAGACGGTATGCAATAAGAGACAAATGTTTTTTGTTTTATTTTAGTTTTTCAGTGGGTTAGGGTGGGGTAGATCACAATGTTTAGATTATTCACTGTATAATGTATAGTCCTACATATCATAACTTTTTAAGTGAATGTTGACTGGCCTATCGTGTAAAATACTTCTTTATACATAGACCACAAGACATGTTTTGACCCGTTTTAACTTCCAATCGGGGAGAGTGAAACACATATTGTGCTAGTGAGGTAATTTGGAAGCCTAGAGACCAGTGACATCAGACAACCTTCACTATTTGATTGGTCCATGGGATTTACATTGCCCAATCCTTTGGATTGTGACTTCCACGCGTCACATCTAATGTGCATGTTAACTAGTTTATAGACGCGTATAGATTTACTCGTTGTTTGCTGTTTGATATTCTTTTGATTTTTATATCAATTAACAACTTTTGTTATCATAAGATCACAAGAAAAATAATCTCGAGATAACAATACAGAAAGAAAAAAAAAACTCATGGCCTTTCTGATCGATCTTGCCTATGTGAATGCAGGTTATAAAAAAGCAGGTGCATCAATAACAAAAACTGGACTGAAACCCAGAATCAGAATTATATGTCTACACACCTACAGTATATACATAAAGTAGATATTAAAATCTGCACAATCCTGTTAAAATTGCAGGTTTTTCTGATGTAAAAAATTTAAAACAAGATAAATCATGTCAGATCTTTTTTCACTTTAATGTGACATAGCAACCAACAAAATTCAAGTGAATGACAAATAGAAATGTTTTAGGGAAGAAAAAGAAAAACTTACAATAACCTAGTTGCAAGTGTGCACACCCTTTTATAATGGGGGCATGTGGCCATGCTCAGAATTAACCAGTCACATTCAAATTCATGCTCAACAGTAATTACACCTGCCAGCAATAAAGCGATTCTGGTTAATCCCCTAATAAATACCAGCTGTTTCTAGTGGATTTTCTTGACATTTTCTTGGCTCCCAAAGAGTTTACAAAGCATGTGCCGGATCTCACTGTTGAAAGATATCAACCAGGAAAGGTATAAAAGAATTTTCAAAACACCATGTACCAAAGAACACCATAAAGGGCTTCATCAACACACCACAGTGTGACATTAAGAAGAACAAGACACCCCCTCTAAAACTGATGAAAAAACATCAAGGAAGGCTGCAAAGAGACCTATGGCATCATTAAAGCAACTACAACAATATCTGGAAAGTGTTGTTCACTCACTACATGTGACAATTCATATTCTACATAGGTCTGGGCTATAGCGTAAATCAGCTAGACAGAAGCGCTATCTCACAAAAAAAAAAAGAAAAAAAAAACAAGCCTACCTAAATCAGAATGATTTATGACATTTATTTTTTGCCACCATGCGGCAAAATGTGTTATGGTCTGATGAAACCAATGTAGAACTTTTTGGGCATAATTTGAAAAGATTCTTTTGGTACAAAATCAAGACAACTTGTCATCCAAGGAACACCATGCTCACGGTGCATCATGGTGGTGGCAGTTGGAGCTACAATCTATTTTGGCACAAAACCTGCAGTCCAAGTCAACAAAGGAATAGCTTCAGAAGAAGAAGATCTGCAATTCAGAATGGCCCAGTGAGAGCCCAGATGTAAATCCTATCAAAAACCTGTGGGATAACTTGCAGAGGGGTGTGCACAGGAGATCCCTTTGCAATTTGATAGATCTGGTGCATTTTTGCAAGGAAGAGTGAAATAAAATTGTCAAATCACGATGTTGGTAGTCTCTTACCCAAAAAGACTGCTGTACTACCACCAAAAGGTGCTTTAACGAAATATTAGTTAAGGGGTTTGCACACATGTACAACCTGGTTATTGTAAATTTTTTTATGTCTTTTTTTTTTCCTAAAATGTTTCATGAATTTTGTTGGATGCTATATCACATTAAATGTGGAAAATGATTGATTTATCTTGGTTTAATTTTTTTTATATCACAAGAACCTGCAATTTTTTACAGGGGTGTGTAGACCTTTTATATTCAATGTATATAGGCCTAATCTATTTGAAATTATTTTGAATTTATTATGATAGCACTTCAGACAGAACCTGTAAGGATGGCAAGGGTACTTGTTACATGGTTCCGTCATTTTTTGCCCACCCTTTAAATAGCATTCTTTTAACTAACTTTTTAATTTTTTTGTTTAATGGAAATGTATATAGGTTATTAACATGTATATATGTTTCTTGTACTAATAACCCAACCAGCAAAACAGCCAATTAACATGGCTCACAAGGCAAATGAGAATAACCAACAAACGGACGAACATGATTGGGAACTTGTGCCCATTTCAGAGCCTGGCATGACTTCTGAAAATGACTGTGGACAACACCCTAATGGTATGAGGTTAAAAAAACAATGTTTTATGTAATTCACTATTTTATGACATTTGCATGTGTTGTCATTAACAGAACCAATAATATTACAACTATTAGTAGTATTACAACTAAATTATCTACTGTAATAAATGAATGAATGATAGATTTTTGATGTAATACATAGAAATTAAATATAAGTTTGGATCTAATGGTTGGGCTCTGGCTGACTAAATGGATTAAAACTATGGACCCATCTTTATGTGTACAGTGCAACATGCTGGAACAGGCAACTTAAAACTGGTGGGCATTGATATGTAGGAAGCATTTTAGCAATAAATGCAATAAAACTTGTTTTACACACATTTTCATTATATCAAATGTGAAAATTCCTTATAACTTATAAATTTAATGGCAGTTCCCAAGTTGTAGCCTGCCATGAAAAAAAGTATACTTTCTCAACTCCTAAATTTACTTTTACATTTATGGCATTTGGCAGACCCCCTTATCCAAAGTGACTTGCAGAAGTGCTTTGAAGTTCCTATCAATAAATACTGCTTCACTAGATCATGGACTAAGAATACCATCAGCCTTAAAAAAAAAAAGTTAAGTTGTTAAGTAATAAAAAATCTTTTTTTTTTCCACAGAAAAAATAGCATGTGTGTTTCAAGGAAACAAATATTTCATTCTTTCAACTGGAAAAACAATGAACTCTCAAAATACCATAATGAATCATCTCAAATACCAGATACCTGATCTACAGGAAGTGTTTGTATTGGACGACTGTGATTTCATTCTGGTTTTCTGCCCTGTTGTTTCACGACCTGGAACTGACATCGACGCAGCACTGCAAAAGCTCCATAATATTTCAGGTATTCCCATTCTTTTCCAAGTAGTTCATTGTATAGACTGAGTAGACTGAAGCATCTAGAAATCTAAATGATTTATATCAGCAGATCATTAGCCAGGATGTTAGTTATGCTTGCTAATGCAAATTTATTGGAAAATAAATAAATACCATATACCACACCTCTATCACAAGGAAACATTTTTTTCTTGAATGTACCACACACAATTGTTTTCCACAATACTACATCCACTTCCAAATAGCAAGATATGGGATGTCCAGATCATTAGCTTATTTAAACTTTAACTAATTGCAGTGAATGTACTAACCACAGAGCCTGTCTAACAAGCACTAAAATATTGGGAAAGACTTCTTTCCTACTGCTGCTCTCTGGTTTATACAGAGGAAATTAGTTTTCTGATTCAGATATTGTTGTTCACTCTATGCATTTAAATAGGTTAATAAATTTTTTTTCTGTTTATACTCCACTGTCATCTGTGGTCACAAGCAATTATAGCCATGCAAGAATCCAAACATTAAAATAATTTTGAAAATTAAACTAAATCAAGATTAATATAGAAAAAAGATTTAAAACAAACAAGCTTCTGTATCAATGCCTTATATACTATATGTACAGATTCAAGTAGCACTGAATGAATGAGGCCACAACCACAATGTTTACATCCTCCTGTCATTTATAGATGACATGTATTATATATTGAGTAAATGTCTTGTTTTTTCTCCGTTTTTAGACACCAAACCTGCTGTTCTAATGGTGCTCCATCACACGTTTGATCCAGAGCTTATTGTACCAGACAGCAGCAGAGCTGTAAACAGAGAGAATACAATCACTGTCGACTGTCTGTTCCATGAAGATCAGGGATTACTGCCATGCCCTAAGAATGATAAATCACTTGTCATTGTTACAAACAATATACAATCTCCAGTACTTGCTTCTTTATTAACTTTTGCAAAAATTTACAGTTATTATAGGAAAATGAAAGCATATAAAGGTGCTTTTGATTCTTGTTCTAATGATTTTCTTTTCTTTATTTAGGTGCCAAGGCAACCCAGTTTAATTCCAGGTAGTTGCATTTCTCATGAATTTTTATCATTATTGTTAATTTTCAAATATTGTAGTTTATGACAGAAGAGAGCTGTATTTCGTTGCTTTTAACCTCTATCCTGTGATGTGTGTGTTTTCATTCTGGTTTTCTGCCCTGTTGTTTAAGCAGCACTGTGGCACCTTTGTACCCTACCAGGTAAAACACTCATTATTTCAGTAATGTCCTGCACTGCAATCTCTCATTTATAATACAGATATTCCCATTCTTTTCCAAATAATTTATGGCATATACTGAGTATATACTAATGCATATGCCATAAAAATGAGTGTGTGGCTTCTCTTAGCTCTATTCCCGCTAGTGGAGCAAAAATAAACAGAACATTTGGCCACATTGTGTCCAAAATGTAACTTACTTGATATGAATTTCTTGTTTATAGAACTGCTGTTACACAAGAAAGAGTCACACAAAAAAAACTGCTATCACACAAGCAAGAGTGAGGTTATACTGAATATTGGCATGGCTGTGATTACCTACTGCGTTCTCGCTGCGGGCTTGTGCCTGTGGCCAATCACAGCCGTGCCAATATTCAGTATAAACATACACTTGCTCATGCAATATTGCTTCATTAAAAACCTTACAAATGGATAACACACCACCATCAAGCGAAACTATGTGCTTCCTTGCTTTATAAATCTCTATCCTGTTGTTCAAAGAATTAGGAAAGAGCAATCATAGCAAACTGTAAAAGCAGAGGAATTTGTTTACTTCAGGAAACAAATTCTAATTTTTTTTTTTCAGTATCGCTGTTCCAGTGGCCTGTCTCACTGCTACATTTCATTACTGGACTAAGAAGTATTATATCCACCCAGGTAATGCTTTTTGACTTTAACACTGCACTAATATTTGTTGAATGTATAATAAGATAACTAACAGAATCTAGTTCAGAATGTTCATGAATTATAATAAGCGAGGGTAATGTCATTTGCATTCATACAAATTAATTCATAGACTAGGCTTAGCTATAATTACAATAATATCTTATATTCAGTTTAATTTTGAAATTATTTGAGAAAATTAAAAACATTTGAGAAGGGAAAATAAGCAAACATATTTAATGTTCATATTTAATAAGCAAACATATTTAATGTTTATATTTAATGTTCTACACAGGAAATCAAACCTTTTCCTCTTTTAACAGGGCCAAGAGAAGTCACAAGAAAGTGAGTATAAAGGCTTTAAGTGTCTGTGGATTGCTTGACTGAATGAATAGTATATAGAATAATGGATGGTTGAAAATCTGTTTTTTCTAGCACAAGGGTGTCAAACTCATTTTGCTTGATGGGACACATTACATTTAATCCAATGTCATCACAAACAAGACCTTTTTTAAAAACAGTTGGTTCTTTTTCAGAAATTATTTTCTGATAGGTTTAGAATTGTTAATGTTATCTGAGAATTCAGGTACATACTTATAAATATACTTTTAAGCCAGTGTTTTGAAGTAGTCTGGAAGCATTGTTTACATTAGTCAGTACAGTGAAACAGCAACTTGTCCTTCAAGTTTCTCTAACTATCATTCCTATATTTCGATAATGTATCTATATTAGTTATATGTGATTTTTTTTTTTTACCTTTGCAGTCGCATATGTATGATGAAGCATACGGATTAATCAGTTCTAGCACTCAAGCTAGCAATTGTGCCACCAGGTTTGAGTTCCAGTATTCCCTTTTTTAGTAAATAGAAAATTTAAAGAAAAAAAAGTGGCACTTGCTTCTGCTTCCGCTTCCCTGTGATTCAAACACTGCTTTTAGCCCTGTATAAATACAAGGAGCCATTACATTCATAGATTATCTTTCTAGTGTATAGCATATATTATTTATTTATTTATTTATAATATGCTTTTAATAGTAAAAAAAAAAAAAAAAAAAAAAAAAAAAAAAAAGTGGAGTAATTCCACTTATATGCCATTTATTTCTAAGCGGTTCGAAGTGGTAGCTCAGTGGTTAAAATGTTGGACTCCTGATCGGAAGTTTGAGAGTTCAAATCCCAGCACTACCAAGGTGCCACTGCTGGGCCCTTAACCCTCAACTGCTCAGTTGTATAAATGAGATAATTGTAAGTTGCTCTGGATAAGGGCGTCTGCTCAAATGCCATAAATGTAAGTGAAATACTAATTTTTTTAAATATATATTTCTGTAGCAGAACTGAGGCTGGTCCTGCTGGGGAGGATGGGGTCTGGGAAGAGTGCAGCAGGAAACACCATCCTGGGCAGAGAAGAGAGGAACCATGCTGCTACATCTACAGCTACATCTCAGCAGAGTGAGAGCACACAGGGGGAGGTGGCTGGGAGGAAGGTGACTGTGGTGGACACTCCTGACTGGTTCTCTCCTGGACTTTCTCTGGAGAAGCTGAGACAAGATGTGGGACACTGTGTCCACCTGTCTGCTCCAGGACCCCACGCCTTCCTCCTGGTCATACCTGTAAAGCAGCCTACAGGAGAGGAGAGAGGGATGCTGGATAAAATGGAGGAAATTTTTGGTGTTGGATGTTGGAGAAACACCATGATCCTTTTCACTGTTACTGATGAATGTCAGAAGAAGGACATTCAGATGTTTATCCAATCAGGAAGCCAGGAGGTAAAGGGACTTGTTGAGAAATGTGGAACCCGGTTTTACTGTCTCAACATTAAGGAGAGTGGAGATGGTTCTCAGGTCTCAGAACTGCTGGAGAAGATACAGAAGATGGTGGAAGGAAGCAGAGTGAAATTCTATAGTAGTAAGACTTACCAGGAGACAGAAAGAGAGATTGAAAGGATGATTGTACAGGCAAAAGAAAAGAAATCAATGGAAGAGAGAGAAATGAAGGAGAAACAGATAGAGGTAAATGATTTCATGAAATACTTCCTGCCTGAACTCTGGAAATACATTTTGACCCTAAAATATAAAGATGCATGAAAGAGTTCTGCAGATAGAGCAGAAGAAGTTAAGCATAAACTCAAAGAAACAGACGACCTCCAAAGGGCAGACATCATAAAGAAATAAAAAAATAAACAGAAATATTAAGATATAGGAAAGTGTTAAAATGTTATTTCTGCAGACTTTTTAACATAAAATACAAAATTATTTACAAAGTTCAGATTCTCCTCTTTCTCTTCTTTCACCATTACCTAGACATGTTCAATTCCTTTTCCTGCATAACCCATATATATTTTTGATCTAATCAACCTTGTTCCTTCTGTCCATAATCTACTAATAGAATAGCAGAACATATGTATAAATGTATCCATGCGACTTTATATGTCGCAAATCAGCCATTTTGAATAATTTTACATGAGCCACAAAAACAAATTTTCTTCCTCTCTGTCAGTGAACCTGACACAATTGCCACATTTCGCTCAAGCTCTTTACAGGAAACGCAGATAACTACCTGATAGGCTATCACGTATATTTAATAATAATAATAATAATAATAATAATAATAGCTACAAAAAATAATAATAAAATATAATAATAACTACAAGTTAGCCAGAAATTGATGCCAAGGCCATAGGACTGGCCCAGGTAATTTACTTTATTATTTGGATTAATGCTCTTAAAGTGAAGTGACGTGTAGCCAAGTATGGTGACCCATACTCGGAAAAGGACATGCATATACTCTTTTGTTGTCACAATTCATTCATGTTCTCCTTAAAATACATCTGTGAGGAGTTGAAAATGATTGTGTTTAACCTTTACAATGACTGTCTACGGGAGGAAACAGTTTCATTCAGTGGCGGAAATAAAAATGGTATGCGGTTGACATAACAGGGATTCCAAAGTGTCTCTGGAGCCCTCTAGTGGCTGGCTGCGGTACGGTTTTTAACCATATTTGTTAGAGAATGGCAAAGGACCCAAACTTCCACTTTAATTTATATCTCCAGAAAATTAGTTTCAGGAACAGTGTTATAACCTCAGTTAGCCTTGATATTCCAACCCAGAGTTTTTCCTTATGATAAATGCGTTTTATAGGAGTTGTTCAATAATAAATAAAGGGGCGTGGTTGAAGAGGAGATTGACAGTTTTGGACATGACAGTCATGAATGCACACACACCTTCCAACACACAACCAAAGCTCTTGACAGTTCTGTAACAAAGCCATGTGTTGTTCTGCTGTGAACTGTTGTAACAGACCCTCAGAGGGGAGTTCATAACCGATTATTAATTATATAATTAACTGACTGCATTAGTGAACACTCAAAGTATGGAAGCAAAAAAAAAAAGTGACAAAGATTTGAATTAAAAAAAAATTGAATTTTAAAAGTTACTGAATTAATAATATTGAAAATGAAAAACTATTGAAGTCATGAAATGAAATATATTAGGTTTAAAACACTTTATTTATTTATTTATTTATTTATTTATTTATTTAAAATTAACCTCCTTGAATTTTTTTTTCATATTTTTTTTTTTTTTTTTTTTAAATTTCAAGTTTAACATCCAGGCTACTCAGGGGTACGCAACTCAATCGAGCCTGGAGTGTGTTGAGCCATTTTGAATCTACTGCCATTAAATGCCTCCCCCTATTGGGAGTAATCACATATATATATATATATATATATATATACACTCCTGAGCTGGTGGCTCATATCCAGGTTGTAAGAACTGCTTCAAAATGTCAAAAGAAGAAAAAGGAGCAAGAGACAAAAAAACAGAGATTGGCAATTT